>JAECUM010091078.1:0-18953 GCA_016617855.1 Megalonaias nervosa
CACAGTTTCAGGTAAGAAAGATTATTGTAGGTCGTAACAATTATGTGCAGCAAAACAGACCATACTGATCTCCGATAAAGCTTTATCAGATCGCAGACAAAGGTTGTAGTTAGGCTTTAGACATGAGTAATCGTTAAACAAATCTCGTTGTTGTTATGTACTTTTGCACCGCCTGAAAATCTCAACCTCAAGCAATTGCAACCTGTTACCCATTAAAATAACAGTTATGTCTATATTATAGGACAACATTTATATTGTCCCTTTTCGGATTTTTTTTTATATAGATATTTTGTACTGTCTAAGAGAAAATGATCCTCGGTTTCTGTTTCACCTTATAAACACTTACTACAAAACCACAAGTAAATCTTGAAAATCTGATCGTTCAATAACTTATACCTAGCAGAAGTCTGTTGTGTACAATTTGTGATAATGTTTCACTTTGCTAGTTGAAGAATGGAACCTATTCTAGGTTCTTACGTAAGCGTGATTTCAAAGAGTAGAACGGATGGTTGTTCCTAATTTCTAAAGGAAGAATATTCCACAGCTCAACAGGCTTTGGTATAAGTTAATTTTGATATTGATTTGTCCTGGCAAACATTTGGAGGGTTAGATCTATCACAAAGTTAATTACTCATATGTCGGACACTTGACATAACCAAAATCCGTATGTATCTAAGAAACATGCCATACAGCAGTTTTAAAATAGGTTATCATTCTATAATTGTTTCGTCTTGTTTAGTCTTTTCAGTTTTGTCTCCTTCAAAAAGATAGTATATGATCTAAAGTGTACAGTATTTTAACCAGCACCAACCGTCCATTAACACCATCATTCCCATATTGATTTTGATACTTTGTCTTTAAAGTATACAGTAATATATTTCTGCTCTAAATGCATATTAGTTACTACTAGTTTGTTACAATATTGTATGTAAAAGTGCAGTTAATATCTCATTTCTTTTTGTCCATGCGTGCAATCCTCTATCTCACGCCAGCCACATTAAATAAAGATCACTGTTAATGAGAAGAGACTCAAAATATACATGGACTTGTTGCTCAACGGTCTATATTTGTCTTGTTCGATTTTTTTGTACTTTCCATTATGGCTTCTGCAGATAATTACTGTTTAAATAAATTAGTTCAACTAGCGGTAGCATGGTTGAAATTGTTATATCTTTACTTGTATATTCACCAATCAATTTATCCTCCACGACTCTGTCATTTACGATACAATGATTACTACTCTCGCATTTATCAGCCATTATATATTTGTTCTACCAGTATCAAGTCCGGAATGTTTAAACTTCATAATATTCAAGTCAAATATTTTATGAGAAGGTTGATCAAATTTAGAGATTTCGTGACATTCAAAGAACTCCAAAAATAAAATTATGCAGAAAAATGATACCGCCGAGATCTCATATTCAGACATTAAAATTACCCAACAGATGAAATAAATCCAAAGTTTATTTTTATTTTCTTCATTCGCTCAAATATTTACTTTTGTAAATCAATGAATATGTCATTTTGATCGTACATTAGTCCTTCAGGCAGTTGCTAAATGATCATCTTTAGTAAAACAAAGGTCTTTATTTTTATAACTGACTTGGAACTTTTTATACCATAGGACACATTTAGACTTGGTTTCACCTATAAACGGTTTAAGGCAGGGAACTGCGCATTAGTGTCGCCGAAAAGATGCAACCTGGATCTGAGATGTAACAAACGAAAAGATTGGTTTCCTTAAACCTCCTTCAGAGACATTGTTCAAAGTGTAATAAATTTGCTAAATATTTAGATTCCAGTATATGGAAGCATACGAACTTGCCCTGGCATCATTTGTACTTAATTTTATTATAAATAATTTGAAAGAATTTTTTTTGCAATATTTTTCTTTCACCTATCTGGCAATTAAAATGAAATGTATGTGATTTTTGTATTGTCATTGAAGGTATTTAATTTCCCCATAATCAATTAATTGGCAAATTTTCCTTCATGTCATCAATATTAATGTACCATTTTTTAACGACGAAATCAAACATTACAATACTAAACACGAAACCTAATAGCACAAATATTCAGATTTGTTTTAACAGATGTTATTATTGTTTAGTTTAACTTTGGGTGTATACCTTCTTGGGTATAATTATCATGAATTTATTACACATAACTATGTTCATTATAAGATAGGTCTCACACAAACATCATTCCTCTGCCCCACCACCCACCTCCCGCCGAGTACTAAACAAAGCAGAAAAAATATATATCGTTGAAAAGCACAGAGCGTTTTCTCAACATGGCAGCCAAGGCTGTGCAAAAAGGCCAGGAGCAATAAACTTGTCCCTAATATTCCTGAGTTGAAGCTGACCAATCTTAACACTAACCTCTTAATGCTGAGCGCCAAGCGAGGCAGCTGTTAGTACCATTTTTATAAGTCTTTGGTATGACTCGGCGGGTGTTTAAACCGGCGACCTCTCGCACCAGAGGCGAACGCTCTAATCACCAGGCCACCGGAGTTGTGCCAAAGAAATAACATGGAAGACAGTGGAACATAAAAAAAAAACAAACTCTTTTTAAGAGAGAAACAAAGATTGTGTGTAGCACAGAGCTTCCTGCATTGTATACAGTTTTATCGTAGTAACATCTCCCGATGCGAATGCACTAGAACACAATCAGTTACATATACTTAGTACTCCATCCTCTCTGCTTCATATAATGGCATCAACAGAACTCATTCCGAATATTGACTTGTCTTGTCCAACATATGTATGGTTAATAATTGGCAGCTAATTTAGATGTACGGTATTCTGACGCACTACTGATGACTGTTGAAAACTGTACGAACTGACCAACTGACAGCTTACAAACATGATTTAGCGGGTGTGCTTACCATATATCAGAAGCAGCAATGCAGTTCTGAAATCAATTATAATTCCTGCACGCAGAGAATATTTTGGTATCCCTGTCTCTGGAACTAATCACATTTACTCACACATAAGGCAGTGTTTCACCACCAACAGTAATTAGCCAAACCTGTAATTCAAAGCTACATTCTGATCGAAATCAGTTTTAGCAACCATGACGGGCATGCCCAATCTTGCTAATAAGTAAATAAAATGATTGTCTTGCGACTAAAATGCTCTTGTACCGTCCATTTATGTTTGCTCTTTTTTGGGAGTCCCGGATGCTTCGGATTAACGTTAATATCAATTATGCTCAGTGACAAGGACGTTTTGAAAACGATATTCTTTCTCCAAAGAATGCCAAACTGTGTTTAGATGATTTTGTTGGTTCACTTTCAAGTGGAATTCATTTCACGTGAAAATGAACCCTTCTACATGTTAATCGTATAAGTGTAATTCACCTTACACAAAAATATACATTCCCACTGTCACACGAATTTCTTCATGATGACTGAAATAAATATACCTAATTTGAGCTGAAGTATTTTTTGGGACTTGCATGATATTTCATTTTAGCTGCAGTTTTCCTTGGGTTCTGAAATTAGGACTAATAAATACGTACTGAATTTCATCATCTGAAACAAACCGTTTCGTGTGGCCTAGTGGTTAGAGAGTCCGCCTTGGATGCGAGAGGTAGTGGGTTCAATCCCCGGCCAAGTCATACCAAAGACTTATAAAAATGCTACTAACAACTGCCTCGCTAGGCGCTCAGCATTAAGAGGTTAATGTTAGGACTTGTCGGCCTAGTGTCAGGATAATGTGATTGGGTGGGACTTCATCCTAGATGTCTGCAGCATGACGCCCCAGTGCTAGACATCACTATAAACTGCCACTCTGCAGTCATCTTAGCGATATGACTTAAAATTGTTAAAGCTATGATAAAAATACAAATCACACACACACACACACACACATCTGAAACATTTTCATTTTGCATATTGTACACCAGCTTTCATTTTGTGGATCATTTGGCCATCTACCAGTTTCAACTGGTAAACGGATGTTTGAGTAAATAATGCAAATAAAATAGGTGTCTCCTTTTCTAGACTTATTTTGAGTTCCATATCTAAAGATGTGTGTCCGTCAGTCTCTTATTCGTACTAGTCATGCTGAGTTCCATATCTGAAGATGTATGTCCGTCAGTCTCTTGTTCGTACTAGTCATGCTGAGTTCCATATCTGAAGATATATGTCCGTCAGTCTCTTATTCGTACTAGTCATGCTTGTTTATTAGAGAAACATTGTAATTACAACGTGTATCAGATCTAATACACAGTCTTCAAAACAGATTTTACTCAGTCACTCCAAAGATAAGAATAGTATTATGTGCTTTAATATCATTCCGTATACAATATTTATGATTTCAGCTTATTTATACTGTTTTTCCTCAGTTAGCATACATCAATATTTGATGGCGTTAGGTTTCACATTAAATGTAAATGGTTGTCTTCCAGGTTCTTTGTAAAGCATGTTTAACGGGGTACACCTTTCACATTTTAATACCAATATTACACATTTTTCAATGATTTCGCAATTTTCTTACCCAGAAAGTTACATAATTAGGTTCAATGTTACTAACTAATAGTTTTAGCTGTAAATATTCCCACTTTAGATGATACAAATCCCGTCTGGAGATTAAGCGTTGAACCTTTTGACCTTTGATCTAACGGGTTTCCGAATCTAACGTATATAATGTTCCCATGTTGATTGTTATATATATTTAATCTGCATTATTTGCTGGCTTTTCTTAACGATTCTACGTTATGTATATCTGTATTTTGTACTTGACCTCGTCCAAAATCGAGTTCATGTTATACCTGACCAGTAACATTTATTTAGTAAACAAAAGAATACATAGCTAAATTTTTCTCTATGATTGTGGGCTAAATAATCAGATCATTATTAATGGTAAACATGTTTATAGTCTTGATTCTGACTTCAGAAACTTCTAGAATGGAAAATTTTATTAAGTGACCGAGTATTTTAAGAAAATCGTAATTGCGACTTAGGTCAAGTAGAGGGGTATATAATCATTGTTTACTTGAAACATTGATCATTATTGTCTTAACATCTGAAGCAGAATCAGTCTTATTGTTGTGTTCGGTTTTAATTTGGGTTTTATTATTTATTCAAGTTATTATTCACTGGAATTAGAAAGTGCACAGTAATATTCTTGGACTAAAACATAAATTTAGAATTATAGTGAATTTAGGCAAGAACATTTTGGATTATATTATTGTGATACATAAAACGCCTCTTGGCACATCTACACATTCCAGGCGACAGATAAATTAGCACGTTTGGAAGTACATACACATTAACACATTCAGTATGGGAAGTTTTTGGAATTCCACTGGAATTCAGTTGGAACTTTATACATCTGGACAATATCTATTTCACGACCCAAGCAGGGGAGGAGAATAAGTTTGTATACACATGACTGTGTTTTAGGTCTCGAACTGCTAATATGTATGTATGTATGTATGTATGTATGTATGTATGTATGTATGTATGTATGTATGTATGTATGTTCAATTATCATATGTACAACGCTTTGTTCATATGGTCTCTTATTTCAACACCATTGGTATGCGAGCAAGTCACTTAACATCTAGGATTAACATACAGTACCAACAAAACATCTGTTGAGAGAGAGAGAGAGAGAGAGAGAGAGAGAGAGAGAGAGAGAGAGAGAGAGAGAGAGAGAGAGTGTGTGTGTGTGGGTGCGTGTGTGTGTGTGTGTGTGTGTGTGTGTGGATAAATAATACAATAAACTATCGAAAATTTCAGACTTGAAGGAAAATGAGACAATCCAATAAATTTAGCCCAAAAAGCAAGGTATATAGGTACAAATATTTGCTTCGTGTTAATTTTGGTACATGCCTTCATTAACAGTCATAGGATTTTGATTTTCTGCATTTATTGCTTGTTTCAATTACTTAATTTCAATGCCAGTGAGAAAGAAGTAGTAAGGCCGTTACATTTTGGTTACAATTGCCACATAATAAGTCTAAATAGTTTAAGAGCTCTTATTTATATCGTCTGGGAGGCAAGGATTTATTCACTTGGCAGTAGCTGACTCACACCATGAAGTCAATGGTCATTAGTAGATGTTTCAAGCTCACGAAACTAGCCATCAAAAGATGAATTAATTTTGACTACTCACGGAACAACTCAGACAAGATGCTGTGTTACAGAGGCTAAGTGACTGATTGACTGATTAAATTTATTTCCTCCTTATTTAAGGAGAATATATGTATTACAATCACGTAAAAGTAAAAGATAATACAAAAATATTATCATTTTTTAGTATGGCATATGACAGGAATAAAAGGACGTGCATAATAATAGCAACAGGAACACATGGTATGCATTGTACATTTATTTTTCTCCTTGTAACTCGACCTACACATCGACCGATACATAAACTGTAATATGGACCGCCGGGTCGGTTTCTTTTGTATTAGGCACGCTTTGCGCGAGGATAATAAAACACTGCTAAATTGGTTGTCCTCACGAAATGATCAATTTTCATTCTGTATAATATAATGAATATTCCATGGTGATGAAAGGCCACGTGACAATTTAATAATTGGTTAGTTACCCCCAAAAGGTATATGCACTGAACCTTTATATACCGTATGTGGGTGACTGGCCAGTAGCAGCAGAGAGGGTGAACAGACCACTTTGCCTGAGACCTTATTTTACAAAAATAAAGGTTCCTACGAAGGCTAAAAAAAAGGTCAATGACGCTAAACCAAAGCCTCTAACCGAGATTATTTTCATACGGTTGAGAACGGATAATAAATCGTTTGGGTTAGCTCAGTTTTGTTATCAATCGCTGACGTATTTTTTTCAATTTTTTATGCGATTTCATTTACTTGTCTGGTCACTCAGTATTGGTCATTCACCCTCTCTGCTGCTACCTTGATAAAATCAAGGACCAAAGATTTTATCCAGACCTATACGGTACCTTGATCTTGGGTCATGTAGATTTATTGTTATAAATCCGCATAGAACAGCTTGTGCTTTTGAAAAGAAGTTTTTAAATTTAATCATGTCCATGTCCCCTGAACACCAAGTATAATAAATATTTTGTAAGGTATAATTATCTACGCCATTAAACACAACCAAAATATTACAGTTATCTCTGATCACTTTTGGATTTTGTGTATATCGCTGAGTAACATAAATCACGTCAGTATTTTTATGTCTACCTCGAGAAAATATCCGAACTGGATTTGATTGTTTATCTAACATAATATCGTCATATACTACGAGGTTATTAATAAATCCATCTAGGTCATCTACAGATGGGGCTTCATCAATATCGGTAATAAAGTCAACAACATCATTGTCGTCTTTATTCAGCAATTTTGTATTTTCATTAAAATCTTTAAGTACTTCATAACACCGTTGATCATCTACAGATGGTGCTACCAAATATAATTTATCCCACTTGAGCCATCGCATTATCAGATTAAGTAATAATTGTGTCTTACCAGATCCAGATGGGCCTATTATAATCATTCTAATAGAATTTGGTAGTGCTGGATGATGCCTTACTGGTTCTTGTTTTCGTGTCGCTGAGAAGTCAATTATATCCATATAATAAATAATATGAATTTATATTGTGTTCGATGCAGAGCACCCACGTCCACCACTGAATTAACAACAATAACAACAAAAAATAAAAGACGTGCAATTACAGGCAAGTGTGTGAAATGTGGTACAAAAAAATGCAAATTTATTTCATCAAAGACAGATGGGGATATTGCTGCTTCGTTAGGAAAATTACCAGGATTACCATGGGCTAAATACCCCGGTGAGAAACATCTTTCTGGATATAATTATTGTGGTCCTGGAACTCGACTTGATATCCGACTTGATGATCAAGATCAACCAAGACCCGGAGAGTATCCAGTAAATAAAATTGATCAAGCATGTCATGAACATGACGTTGCTTATAAAAGTAAAGATTTGCAGCAGCGGCATCTCGCAGATGTGAAATTGATTCATGCGCTAAATGCTATACCTAATAAATCTCTCAGAGAAAAGCTAGCTAGTTTTCTAGTAAAATCTGCTATGAAAAGTAAAATAATGCTCGGGGCTGGTAATTAATTATATAACTATTATAATGGAATCCATTTATTATTCCCCGAGAGGATATTGGAGAGGTAAAGCAGCAATCAGTAAACTTGCTGAAGCAGCAAAAGTTTCACGTAATGTTGCTGCATCATGGTTAGCACGACAGGCAATATGGCAAATCTATCTACCACCACTTAAAACAATACATTACGCACATTTTGATGTCAGTATCCCCAATGAAGTTCATCAAGCAGATATTTTGTTTTTACCACATGATACTGTTAAAACACGTGGACGAAAATCACGCACGTACAAATACGCATTGACTGTTGTTGACGTTGCAAGTAGATATAATGAAGCGGAACCATTATCAACAAAGACAGCATCTGAAGTTGCATCTGCGTTTGAGCGAATTTATCAACGTGGTGGTCTACGATGGCCACAGCTATTACAAGTTGATCCTGGCAAAGAATTTCTTGGTGCGGTATTATCGTTGATGAAAAAACATAATGTTAAAATCAGACGAGGACATACTGAAATTCATCGTGATCAGGCAATCGTTGAACGATTTAATCGAACACTTGCCGAGCGGTTATTTGGATATCAATACGCAAAGGAAATATCTACTGATTTTAAGTCGGGTGAGCGATCTCGTGAATGGGTTGCAAGGTTACCAAGTGTGATATCTGCGCTAAATAATGAAATTACTCGTGCAACTTCCATGAAACCTTCTAATGCAATAACAAAAAAATATATACCCTGTAGCGATAACGTACAACGCCGTGAACAACCAGTATTAGGTAATGTAACTGTGAGATATTTATACGAACCAGGGGAGCTTGAGGGTGGGAAAAAAAGAGCTACTGACCCTATCTGAAGCGTGACCACACATACAATTTCTAGCGTAGTTAGATCCACTGGAAGACCTGCAATCTACAGACTAGATTCTACTGCCCCTCAGCGTGGATTTGTACGTGAACAATTACAAGTAATTCCTGCAGATACACAATTACCACCACGTTCACTTATGTAAATTAGCACCAGGACGTCCAGCGCCCCGGCGTCGATTACATTCAAGACAGGTCAGCATCACATTTTCACGTGTATGACCAAGATCACTATTAATTCTGTCTACGGTAAATTGTCTTGGATTATTATTCGAATATTGCCATAACATTATTGTGTTACAGCTTGCACAATGATTATTCTGTAGTTGCTTTAGTGTTATAATAAATTCAGTATCAATATCAAAGTCACGCTTATTTTTTTGTCACATTGTTTATAACCCGCTAATTTTTTCTTTATTACAACAGCGTCATTAGTAATTTCCTCAGTTAATCTATAATAACCCTATGTAGTTGAGTTATTCTTCTAACACGAGATACTGCAAGATAGACTAAGTTTGACCATTCGATACGATCATCTACAATCCAGATATTTGTATCAGAGATAGTTAATCCCTGTGACGAATGAATCGTTATAGTGTATCCTAACATCCACGGTGATTTTTCCATGTTTAATGCGCTCTCAACAACATCAATGGCAACCAAAACAATGTCATTCAGTACAAGATTTTGTACTCGGACATTTTCAGCGTCTCCACATGGAATTTCAACTTCAATATTCTGTCGTCGAGTATCTGCTGGGCGATAACACAAAGGTATAGGTAACGTTGGAAACTTTTCTTTATGTAACGTAAATAATTTCTTTTGCAGTTCATCACGAACTATCTTTCTACTTGCGACTATCAAATCAGCAGGTCTCCATAAAGTCCAAAAATCATTCATAGTTGTCTCTGGAATTACTTTACGCATTATCTCACATTGTATTTTATCTGGCTGTAGTCTGATTAATCTTTTAAACTCTTCAGCGGCTCATCAGTAGCTCTATGGTCATCATGTATTTTTTCATAATAATCTACATTATTCTTTAGCCATTCATGTGGAGACTGTCCAACAAAGGGTGGTGGTTGACCATGATCGCCACACATAATCACAGCAGTATTCTTTGTCAATAACCATTCAAGAAATCTCTTTAGTGTTTCTAACGACACCGTGCATATCTCGTCCCATATAATATACTTAGGTATATATTTTTCACCCATTCGCTCAGGAGTCCACGTGTCTCCGCACCATCTAAAGAAACTATGATATGTACATGATTTTACACCTCGTTCTTTTATTTCTCTAGCAAGTTTATGTGTAGGTGTCAAAACAATTATATCTGAACTATTATTCATAAATAAATTAATCGCACGAGTTGTTTTACCTGAACCACTGCATCCGTTAAGATAAACAGTCTTATGTCTAGCTACAGGATCGTATACAGATGGTGCAGATGATTTTGATGCTTGATTATTACTTCTGTAATATATTTCCTTAATTTCAACATCGGCAGATTCAGAATAACTAAGTATATTTTCTTGTTTTATCCTCCACGTCCGCCATTCACCATTACCGAGTAGCGGTTTTAATAAATCCTTATATTTTTTATGTATATAAAATGAATCCGTAGCGACTCTGACAGCGTGACGAGGAAATCTATTTATCATCGATAGTAGGTTTATCGAAACATAAGCTAACATCGAAGATCTTAAAATGAGTAAATTGTGGTGAGTCGCCATCAAGGTAGCTCACAATGGTACCTAGTTTTGTTCTATCTGATAAATAAGCATTACATCGACTTATAAATGTGTTTTTCTCCGTTGTATCAGCGATTATAAAATCTAGTTCAGCGTCATCCATAATCAATCTTGTACACACTCGTTTATAATCGCATGAACCGCCTTGAGTAAAATTACCGATTATCTTTCTACCAAGATCTTTTGCAAGTTTTTCATCATGCTCGTTCCTGCATTTACTTGTTTTAATGACATGATCTTCATCAATATCAGGGAATTCTTTCCTGGCATCATCGACACTAAATCTATCCGGTTCTGGTAACCAAACTTGCTTCTGTGAATTATACGATATAATTGCTTCAGTTAGCCTCAATGATATTAAAAATCCAGCATCAAGCATATACCGCAATAGTACTATCGGAACCCAACATTTTTCTGAAAAATGTCTTCCAAACCAAACATAAGAAATCGCATGGAGACCCTCTCTAAACTCGAATGATTCTACATAAGCAAATCCTGTTAGGTCAAAATCAGGTCCTTGGGGAAGGGGTCCGTTTATTGCAACCCTGGTCATCTCATATGTAGGATGTCCGAGTTTCTTAAAGTATTTAGAACATTCTCCATATCCAAGAAAACTCCCAGGATAACATGCAGCCATATCAACTGAGATAACATCACTATAATCGTATTTGGTATTCCATAATCCACCGTGTCCATATTCTATACAACTTCTTTTGATATCTTCAAGGAATTCTGATCGTGTCGTTTTCCATGAATTTTTCTCCTGAGCGAAATGGGCAGCAACCGATGGTACGGTAAAACAGTTATTCAGTAATTGTCCAACTATGACATTATCAGAGGTATATTTCAATGCAATATGTTCCATTTCTTCATGAAGAGATTCTGTACGGTAAATATCACCGTTAGGCCGTACAAACTGATCGTAATCGTGCTCTGAACTTTGAAATAACCAAACAGACACAGGGTCACTTTTACTAATATTTCTGATAAAATCAAATATATCACCATCATAAAACTTAACTTTTCTATCTCGTGGAAATACCGTTACAGCATTAGTCCATGCATGCGCGTTATGATCGATTATTGTTATTGGAGCCCCTCTTGATTCATATTTTGATTTATATAAAATCTCTCCTGTTAACGTTTTTACTGTTATTGGGAATTTTAATTTCTTTTCTAGCTCAGCGACATCTTCGATAGACGCTCCGGTATCTTTAACCGCCTCTGCCCATGTGTTTATTTTTTTACGTCTTAATTCTGTTAAGCCATTACCACGTATCGCATTTGTAAAATGTTCTGTAACTCGTTCAGCTACACAGTTTATTCTTGATATTTTCATCGGCTTGAGATCCGCAACATTAGGTTTATCATTTAGCGAATATATTGCGTAGACAACCGCAGTCACAGGATAATTTTGTACATAGTAAGGCTTATCAATGCCAGTAAGTATTCCAGGTTTGGATCTGTTATTTAAGAGAAGAATATTGCTTCCCGACTGCATACGGACTGGATCACGCTTATCACGAATAATCCAGATATCGTCATCTGTCTCTACAATAAACTTTATTAAAATAAAATATTTTTGATTATCAAGGTGGTTAATAATTACTTTTCCTCGTTTGTCGTTCATCATATTAACGATATGTCCTATCCTGAAAGTTGACCATGTATGAGCAGCGCCATCATTACGAAATTCCTTTTTGGCTTCACGGATACGTTTAGCTATATCCGCATTTGTTAAAGCTAGATCTTGCATCGAAACACTAAATTTATATTCTGGTAGTCTGTCAAGATCAAATCTAGCAGGGGAGGGCTCAATTGCGGATAATTCCTCCATTATTATAATTAAGACAAATATTTAAATTGAATTTTTGTATATATATAATGATTGAAACCAGGAACAAGTGTATTTGGCTTAAACTTGGTCATATCTCTCATTGTGATAAACCATGTATAAATGAATACTGCGGAAATCACATGCGATGCATCAAACATGGAAGTACAGGACCAAAACCATGTGTGCAATGCGGTGTTAGAGTCAGAGGAAAAACTCAATTGTGTTTAAAATGTGGCGGAAAAAAAATACAGGGAATTAAAACGATATTATGACCAAAAAAATACCTTGTCAGGTAAATCTCCTATAAAAACCGTAGAGGATTATCTGACTAGATTTCAGAATAATAATTTAGACAAATAATATTATTATATAAATGGAGCAAAAAGAATTTGTAGCACATCCGATCATCAAAAACTACGAAGCGTCTCGTGATGGCACTATCAGGAATTGCAGATTGAAAAAACCAGTCGGTAGTCTTGATAAATTTGGTTATTTTAAATTTAATACCAGTTGAAATAAAAATTATTATCACATAAATTCATATTCGAATGTTTTCGTGGAGTAGTTGAAAATGGACTTGTAGTTGATCATATTGATGGAGATCCCCAGAATAATCGGTTATCTAACCTGCAAGTTATAACACAGAGTCAGAATTCTAGACGTGGAAATACAGGAAGGTGAAGTATTCGGAAAGAGAGCTATTAAATCCATAAATACAGAAACAGACTAAGAAATGACCTTCCCATCAATAAACGCAGCTGCAAAACATTTTGGCACACATCCACGATCGGTACAACGTGTAGCTGATAAAACATGCAAATCTGCATTTTCGAAAAAATATAATCAGCGGGTAATATTTGAATATATCTAACTCTGTCTTCCTAACAAAAACAGATAGTTCGACTCTATCAGTTTTGCCAGGGTTTTTGTTTTTGTTTAGCCATAATTACAGTCCCTGACAGAGTCAGGGGTCCACCTTCACTGTCACTGTTCTCATTTTCACTCTCGACAGAATCAGATAACATAATCTTTCTCAATTGCATTACACGATTGTCCACGATCTTTTTCCTTTCGTACTCGTGAGACAACGCAGTTCTTATTTTTTCGATTGAGCGTGCAAGAGGTGCAAATAGCTTCACTTGTGTGTCGTTCACCATTGCTAAGGATTCTAACATAGATTGATAAATTGATTTCACGAATCTGTAATTGGAAGGTAATGTGAATTTGTTCTCGAATTTTCTTTGCTGCAATAATTCAAAGTCAGAGAGAATTTTTTGAGGATCAAGATTATCGGACATTTTCATTCCGTCATGTTTTAATTTTTTAATAGCAGAAATAATATCATTAATGTTTTCATTGTTCATATATATATATATTTATTTCTTTAAAATAAAAAATAATTGACATTCAAGTTTTTAATTTTCACTTTAGCAATTGCACATATAAAGCGAGGTAACTCCACAGAGTAAATTAAACGATTATTTCCCTTGCCCAATGTATTTTCATCAACTAAATGTATCCGTCTGTCTGTGATTAACTGAATCTCTGTAAGTTTGTTAAATTCCACTGTAAACTTAAGACACATATCGTAATACAATAACAAGATTTCAGTTTTTTTTCCCTTAGATAACAGTCGCCGCTAAAAAAGCAACGTCATTTACAAGCATAACAAAACGACATACATCAGTAAAGCAAAAACACTTACACGGACATGAAACCCAATTCAAACGCACGCACAGAGTACAAATAATCCTTTAAGTAATTAAGACACACAGTACAGTACAAATAACCCTTTAAGCACTTAACTGTACAGTGCGAGTGATTGGTATATTATCTTCAATCATACTGTGCACCATTATACATATATATTTTCGTTCTAGGCTTTCAAACAGAACAACTTGTGCATTAAGACGGATGTGCTTATCGATTTTCCATGGATTTGTGGCGCAGCAGTTATTTTCGTCTTCATGCTTGTAATTTTAAATTATTTTGTTTTATGTATGCAAACAGTGTTATATTTTAATCGTTTCATACATATAAATAGTTATATATCTTAATAAAATTATAAATATTTAGATTCATTTATAAAATCAGAAAATCTAATGCTATTGTGTGATAACCATATAATAATTTCTCAAACGTATATATGTAGTCGAGTGTCGTTAGCTCAGTGCACGAGTGTTAGGACTCTGGTACTGAACTTCTGCTGTTCGGCTCCCATGACCGCTGGGGGTGGGTATTTGGTCCAAGGGTTGCCAATTTTATTAAGATTGGGGGGACCACGCCTGAGGTTTCAATAAAATCCTCACCACGTGGCGTGCTTTTGCACCTGACCCCGTGGGGCGATTTGGTGGGGTTTTTATTGAAACCCCAATGCATAGACAGTCCTCTGAATTTCTAATGTTTCGTTTCGATTAGAAATTCGCCGGGGGGTGTGTCTATGCAAGGTGCCTCCTAAAATAATCAGTAGCATGCCTGAGCTCTCTACCGCATTGAAGGGCCCCCAAATAAACATTCAGAAAGAATGTTAGCCAAAAGAAACAGAACATGGGGTGCCCCATAACAGTCATAAGAGAGACAACAATGTAAGGACCCCATGAAAGGAACAAAGGCTATCAAGGGGCCCCGTGACGAGTAACCACTTAGGATGCTACTGATTATTTTTGATAAATTACATTACATACAGACATACATTACATACATACATACATACATACATACATACATACATACATACATGCAAAAGGTCAAAAGTCAAGGTCAAATGTCAAGGTCAAGGTCAAAGTCAAGGTAAAAAAATAGATTTTTTGCAAACTTTACTCAGGCATCATTCTACGAGCGTATGTACAAATTAATATATAACGTTTCTCCTCTTAGGTCCACAATGTTGCCATCTTGATTTGTGAGTTTGAAATTCATTCTTGACAATAATGGATTATGTACACACAAGTAGACCTGATTTATTGGCTCAGACACAACGAGCCATCCTGGTGGCGCTTGAATACTTGATGAATATAATATATATCCTTGCTGGGCCTGGTTAGATTTTGAAAGATCTACGTGGTAACTACTATCAATTATATCGCATACTAGATTCAGTGCGATTGTCGATGTGATGTTAACAATATTAGGCGAGATATGACGTCCTCCACCGTATGGATCGTTGTTATGTTTAAGAATAACCGGTGGTGGGGCTAATTTTATCCACGCTGCATATATTTTAGGGAAATATTCATCAATGACATCGTTGAGTGTTTTCTTCATTTCAGCGTTATTTAAATCTGGTATTATAAATGTTTGTAAATCTTTTTCTGTTATTTTGTAATGATCAAGGAATAATTGCTTAAGTTCTGGATCTGCGTAACCACTTCTACTAATATCAGTCGCAACGTTTATAATACTTCGATTGGCGATGTATAAATCAAATAGGATCCTATTTAAATGTTTTATTGACACGATTATCTGATTTTTTACATCATCGTCATAATGTTGAGATAATGAAATAAATAAATTTCTTAAATCATTAAGTGTTTTATCGTATTCGGGTTTAAGAAAATCTAAAACTTCTTTAAAAAATATTTCATCAACAATCGGTCGATTTCTCCCCCTGGCTTCTCTGATAACCGTAAATACTGATCTAATTATCTTAGGGGTCCTTCGACCGTCGAAATCAGTAAAGTAATATCTATCGTTGCTTGGATCAGATTCAAATAATATATAAGACCATGGTTGTCTTTTTCGATATTCTGGATCTTTGATGAATTTTTTTTCCGTTGTGAGAAATTCATTTTTGGTTGGTTCTGGAATTCCATTTGATTTTTGGTCTGGAGGAACATCAGGCCATCCTAACACTGATCTAATCGAACTTTGATAAATATCTACAGAGTAATCAGGGGAATTTATTTCAATCACCGCTGATAATGTTGGTTCGTATATACCAATTGTTATTTTTGATTCTTTTCCTGTAATAGATTTAATTCTGCGCTGGAATTCATCGTTGATCTGTTCTATCTGATAACTACCAGTTGGAATACTAACTACTTGCCAATCGGGAGTTCCATCAGGTTTATTCTTATTTGCGAATACTAGTGAATTATTTGGCTGTTGTCCACCAAATGGTTTTGATCTAATATTAGGCCAGCTATAATAAACTCGAAGCTGCGCTAACGCTATTTCTTTTGCAGGAATTGCGATTGGAAAGTTAACGCTAAACTCAGGATTGGTCGAACTTAATGAAATCATTGTAGTTTTTGACGTAGTCGTATTAGTGACGATCTGTTGAAGTAACTCTCTTGACGTTGTCAAGGACTCAGACATTATTATTATTGTTATTATTTAATTCTCCATTTTGGCTATCGTTAGTAGCGATTATGAATGCTTCATCATAGGTTTTCATTATTGTTGCAAATTCCTCGTCGGATATTTTACCATCACTAAGATAAAATGAAACACACGAAGTTAGTTTAGAATAGGCTGCTGTTGCTGTGTGTAATTTTATTATGTACTCGCGTAATTTATCATTTGTGCACGTAGATATCTTTTTTAGCGATAATACCGAGAATACCTGCACATGTTGTTGAAGTTGAAACAATAATCGTTACAATTGCTGGAGCTGTCATTGTTATCGTTGATAATAATAATCCGGATCCAGCAACAACAGCGGAAACCGAGTAAACGATTATATCAATGACAACCATACGTCTGCGATATTTTTTTACTTTTACTGTATAATTGTCGATGATATTTTTTAGTTTGGTCAGGCATTCACATACTTGATTATATCTGTGAAGCTGAACGTCGATTGAAGTTTCATTCATTATACTATGACGTTAAGTAATTAATTGGTGAGTTTGGTTACAAATTCCAGACACCACCAGTAACTAGCAGCAGCTGTATGTTTACCAGATAATTCCAACGTAAATATTTCCTCAGAATCTTTATCCAATATTACAGATACAGTTCTAGAAGAATTACCAGTTGATGGAGATGTAGTAAATATTCTAAAATCTACACTGCTAAGTACGGACAACCTATACATACCAGCAATTTCCGCAGTGTATTTGATGGTTTTATTTTGTGGTGTCCATGTTGCTGATCCTGATGCTACTGTGTACACGATATATTTTTAATTTGTCCGTGTGGAATTTTAATCAGATTAGTTTTTTGAACAATATTAGGTATTCCACTAACAATATCGTTGAGTTTTGTGTTAACGTCGGCTAGTTTTATGTCAACGATTGGTGGATCACCAAAAAAATCATGTACAGATTTGTTTATGTTTCTACGAAAATTTAAAAACGTTTGTATATGTCTAGTAAAAGTACCATTGAGTGTGGTCATTTCATCATTGATTGTTTTTAGCGAAGTTGTCGTAGGAATGTTGCTATCGTCTACATATTTCTTCGTTGCAGCGTCAAAATCAGATTCTGGTGTTCTAAGATTATTAATACCATTATTATTCATATTAAGAAATGCACGCATTATACCACCGTTGACTAACACATACTTAGATTCTTGATCGTCGACATATTTCTTTGTTGCGGCGTCTGTATCTGCGACTGGGTTTCCAAGGTCTATAATTTTTTTTTCCTGACATAATAATGCTACCAGTAAATACATTACCAGTTTTCTTGATATAATCGTTAACTGACTTACCCGAATCTTGTATTTTACCTTGATCAGTGAAAGTAACGATATTATCAACAACTGCGGTAGGAATTCGTATAAGTACATCTGGCAGTTGTATATTGCTTGTCTTTAATCGTCCTTGTTTATCCTGAAAAACAACGACTTCATTTTGATCCACACTTGTAATATTTAATAAATCATCAATCTCATTTCTGAGCTGATCAAGAGTTGCATATTTAGATAAATCACCTTGCTGCTGAGCTTTACCACGAGCTGATCTTCCGTAAATAGCTACCATTATATTTATCAATATCTGTTTAAATGTGACAATGTGGTATATTCATGCACGACTTTATGAGGTGGTCTTGTTGATTTTGATATAGCATCAAGTACATTAAGTACTTCACGACCACATATTGGTGGATCAGTTAATGTTTGTGTTGGTAACGTTGAATACCAGATTGGAGCAGTATTATTGCTGACATAATGAAGAAATTGTTTTGGTGGCGCTAATCCATATGAATCAAAGTAAATAGTTCCACGTGGATCAATTGCATATCCAACCCAATGCGTGCCTGATCCAGAATTTTTATCGAGATTGATAATACCAGTTTCTAAATCGCTAGCGATTTTAGGTAGTTGATCGCGCATGAAAACACCTCTGAAGTTTTTTATTTTTAGTTTTTAGCAGCATTGAGTAAATCAAAATTGGACATAGGCGATATCAGTAAACTGTCCCGGGAAGTCTTAGACCCTTTCCCTACCATGAATGTGGAGTCCCTGGCAATCTGAGACCTTTT
>JAECUM010091079.1:0-14284 GCA_016617855.1 Megalonaias nervosa
TGTGTGTGTGTGTGTGTGTGTGTGTGTGTGTGTTTGCATTCGAGTCCGTTGGTGTGGATAGTATATGTGTTTGTGTTTTATGCATTCGCATCCGTTGGTGTGGATAGTAGGTATGGTGTGTTTTATGCATTCGCGTCCGTTGGTGTGGATAGTATAGTGTGTATGTTTTATGCATTCGCGTCCGTTGGTGTGTATAGTAGGTATGGAATGTTTTATGCATTCTCGTTCGTTGGTGTGGATAGTAAATAGATGTGTGTTTTATGCTTTCTCGTTCGTTGGTGAGGATAGTAAATATGGTATGTTTTATGCATTCTCGTCCGTTGGTGTGGATAGTAAATAGGTGTGTGTTTTATGCTTTCTCGTTCGTTGGTGAGGGTAGTAAATATGGTATGTTTTATGCATTCTCGTCCGTTGGTGTGGATAGTAAATAGGTGTGTGTTTTATGTATTCTCGTTCGTTGGTGTGGATAGCAAATAATATGTGAAGTGAGTGTAAGGGATGTTTTCGTTCACGTCCGTGCTTGAAGCATATAAAAGGATAGCATTCGTCATTCGTGCCATTCGACACTGAATATAAAAAATGGCTAGCAACATGGAGAGAATTATAAGATTGCAGGAGGTGGTAGACACACTAGGCATGGTGGAGGAGATGCTACTTAGAATGCAGCTTGGGGCTTATAGCCTGCACAGATTGGCTATGGAAATCAACAATTTGAAGAGAGGAAAGGAGATATTAAATGAGATGATTAGAATTGAAAAGGACGAAAAGGAAGATTTAGAAGACAAAAGGAGGATGAGAGAGTGGAACGAAAATATAGAAAAGGAAGAAGAAAATGAAAAAAGGAAGAAACAGGAAAAGGAGGAGGAGAAGGAAAAACAGGAGGAGGAAAAGAATGAGAAGAAGAAAAAAAGTGTAGGACAGAAAATAAGAAGTTGGTGGAGGAATAGAAGAACTTAGAAGAAGACAAAGAAGAAAACCAAAGGCCCTTTTCAGGGCCACTCCACTGCCTCGAAAAGATATTTATTCTTTCTTGCCTAAAAAATTTATTCGATTGTATAATTTATCTTTTAACTCACAAAAACATTATTCTCTTATCTAAAATTTTTTTAGTCAGTTGTATAATTTGGGTATAATATTATAATATCCACAAACACGAACGCGAATGATTCAAACTTTATATAGAAATGACACAGGTGGCATGACGTCACGGTACTTGTTATACAAAAACACGTACGCAAATGATCCAAACTTTATATAGAAATGACACAGGTGGCATGACGTCACGGTATTTGCTATATACTATTCACAAACACGAACGCAAATGATTCAAACTTTATATAGAAATGACACAGGTGGCATGACGTCACGGTCCTTGCTACATTGTTGCAACTGTCCAGTACCTTGACGTCACCCTACCTGTGCCATTCCTTTTGTCGCTATACAAAATTCCCATTGTCCCCATACTATCCCAGGGTGATTTTTTGTCCCTATAAATCGTGTCCCCATACTATTCGGGGTGGGGGTGGGGTCTGTAATGCTAATTCCCATTGTCCCTATACTATCCCACTACACTACTATCCCTTACTTAAACTGTCTAGATAATGATGATGATGATGTTAAATTATAGTGGTGTTCGTACAGTTGTACATGTACCACTGGTTTATTCCTGTACAGCAGGATGATAAATTTATCCTGGGGGAAGGAATTAGAGCCACATCCCCCAGGTGTTTTATGCACTCAATGAGTGCTGTTAATTTAGCCGTCAGGTGACGAAACAGTATGTTTCATGCTACCTGAATGTTAGGCTTGTATAGAGTGGGAATAGACCCATCACGTACTCTTGTTTCAGTCCGCTATTTGCTAATCGGTGAGTGGGATTTGAGGCACACACTCATGTTTTGTTTAGGTATATTTATGCGTGCATTGCACGCTGATAAATTGTAGTGTCCGGTCGAGGCAAGGGAGGATCAGGTCGGCAAGCAGGCGCGAATCCACCGGCAGGTGCTCGTGGTCTCCAGGGATCTGGTTGAACCAGGCTGTTGTTGTTTTTTTTTTGTTGTTGAGCGGATTATAGTCGCGTTTGCACTCAGTGCTTCTGCGACTGGTTGTGGCCCTAGGCTGGGCTACAGTCCCCTTAAGGGGGCGCTTGGCCCCAGGCTGGGTCTTTCTGGTTTTGTCCCGTGTCATCCGGGGTATGAGCATGGTGCCATCATAGCCCCTAAATAAGATGGACGTCCCTACATCGCTCCCAAACCGCAGACCCACCACCAGGTCTCCCACCGCGGCCCCAGTCCCCCACCTCACCTCACCAAAGATCATGCCCAACCTGCTTTATCTCAGCAGGGCAGATTTTGTTCTAATTGTTTCCAGTTGTTCCTATGGATGTCCCTATGCCACTTTTGTGTGAGCCACCTGAGCAAATTGTCAAATTTTAAAGAGTTGTGAATTTAGAATGAATATTTGTGTTTGAATTTCGCGTACTTAACGTACTTATATGGGTCTAAATTTTTCCCAATCAGCTGGATGTGGGCCATCTTATAATTTTAGCACCGCTTGGGTATTGTTGGTTGTATATTTTTGCGCCACCGTCCAAAAAGATCATGATTGTGTGTCGTTGGTCTTCTGGGGTCAAACTGAAGACCTTTGGTTGGGTTTTTTGCGGGGCAGCAGGCAGAGCCGCCTGGACTGTCCCTTGCCTTTGAGTTTGTCCGTGTCGGGGGGGGGGGGGAATTTTGGGACAGCAGGTGGGGTGTATCCTGGACTGTCCCTTACCTTTGATTCGATACAAACACCTTTATGCCGGGGTCATGGTGGGGAAATCTTTGCTCGACATGGGCTTGTCGAGGTCAGGATCCCACCCAGGTATTGCTAGTATATCTACCCTAGCACCTGTTTTGATGTTCCCAGCGAGGGTGTTGATGTGTGTGTGGAGGGGGGGGGGGCGTGGATTTGTGGAGCAGCAGGTAGAGCTTCCTGGACTGCTCCTTGCTTTGTTGTTTGTCTGGCAAATCTGGCCGGCTGTTCGTTTTTACATCTTTTCTGTAGGGGCCGTTTGGCAGGTCGGTTAGTTATATCTTTTCTGAGTGGCAGATTGTGGAGCTATTCGTTTTTTACATCTTTTCTGTAGGGGCCGTTTGGTAAGTTGATTAGTTATATCTGTTCTGAGTGGCAGATTGTGGAGGGTTATTGGATCTTGCCTCCATTTCTTCTTCTTTCCTTGGCAATTTTTGGTTGTTTTTGCCTCTTTCCTCTGGTCTTTCTTCTCTCTCTGTATATCTGTGGATGGCTGCTCTCAGTTGTATGTTGTTTTGTTCGTTTTTGTCGTCGATGTTAGCAGGAGAGAGGGTTAAGTGAAAGAGATATAGGATTTAATTTTTTTTTTTTTTGGAATTATATATATATATATACATATATATATAAAGAAAGAAAAAAAATTTATTATTTTTTTTTAATATTTTTTTTTTAAAATATAAGATTTGGTTGGTAGTTACTATGCATTATATAGTTATATATATATAAAGAGAAATTTTTTGGGGGGGGTAGTTACTATGCATTTGGGGTGAGAAGGCTGGTTTGACTAGGTTATAGTATGGGTATGTTATACTAATGCTTTATGTGTTGTGGAATGGGGGAGCTAAGGGTGTTATCAGTCTTGGTGTATCTTGGTGTATCTTGGTTTAGTGTGTTGGCCGCCTTGGCTTTGTTCTTTCTTATATTGGTGGGTGCCGATGTGTCGAGTTTTTATGTGTCCAGTACTGTTGTGTTGTGAGTGTACTGGTTTTGTATTCCCTATAAGGTGCTTCCTAGTTTGGTTTACGTTGGTTGCTTTTGGCGCCTGTTAGGTTTTTGTGTGTGAGGATTATATGTACTGATGTTTGTTGGTGTCTTTGAGATATTTGATGACGTTATTATACGTGCACTCCAGGTTGACATTTTTATCGGCTGTTAGGAAATCTGGGTAGGTGGTTGGCGCTCCTAGTTGCTGTTGGTAGTCCATGAAGTGTTTCCTTTGGGCTGCGAGGCTGGTGCATTCATTGAAGATGTGGTAAATCGTCTCGGGTTGGTTGCAGGTTGGGCAGTTAGTGTTGTTGAGTGTTCCGTGGCTAATTTTGATTAGAGTCTTACCTGTCCTTAATCTATTAATGACCTGAAGGTCCCTTTTCTCAAGACTTTTGTGTACTTTATACCCCCGGGTCACTGTTGGTTGAATGTCATGAAGGCGTCTTCCCTTTTCCGTATTGTCCCATTGTTGTTGCCATTTGAAATTGATGGCTGTTGTGACTACACTGTATAATTCCTGTACACTGTGCTCAAGGGTTTGGATTTCTGCCTCTTGTAGTCCTAGTTTGGCCGCAGCATCCGCTTTGTCATTTCCGGGTAAGTTGATGTGGGATGGTACCCATAGGAATTCTACCTGTATTTGGTTAGTTCCCAGCTCTCGGAGAATCATTTGGGTTTTCTGCAGCATGTTCCCTCTACTCTTGGAAGAGCCAGTTTCCAGCGACTTGAGGACACTTAGTGAGTCAGTAACAATAAGGTATTTCTGTTGATTCTGGATTTGTATCCATATAAGGGCTTGTTGTATCGCCCAGAATGCCGCGGTGTATATAGAGCAGCCGTTTGGGAGTCGATGGAGTATGGTGATGTTCAGTGCGGGTATAACTACAGCCGCTGCGGTCCTGTTGGGCTCTTGTGATTTAGAACCATCTGTGAAGATCCTGATGTGATATGGGTATTGTTCTTCTAATAGAATGTTGATACCCGTTAGTAGTTTCCAAGGATTTTGTTGTTTCCGTTCTATTTTTTGTGCTGTGAAGTTGATGCTGGGGGCATTATTCCTCCATGGGGTGGGATCAATAATTCTGATTGGTTCAGCTTGAAGTTCCGGGAGGTCTAGTTCAAATTTGAGTGTGTGCGCCTTGTGAGCAGCTGGCGGCCGTGGTACAAGTTTTGGATTTATGTCCATGTTGCATCTACGGATGGTATCTTTTACCGGGTGTGTATTTGGGTGGATAGATGTTCTGATGACATAACGCAGTGTTTGTTCCATCCTTCGTAGTGGTAGAGGTAGTTTTCCTACCATGGCTTGCAGTTCGTCCAGGGATGTATTGGGAAGTACTCCTGTACAGGCTTTTAATGCTTGGTACTGTACACTGTAAAGTTTGTCTAGTAACGGTTTACTGGCCGAATCATAGATTTAGCATCCATAATCAAGTTTTGCCCGAATGAGCGCTTTATATAACAGAAGAGTGTGTTGGTCCGCACCCCAAGTGGTCCCTTTGAGGTGGTGAATGAGGTTAATGTCCTGTTTGCATCTTGTGAGAAGGTTTTGAATGTGGTGTGTCCATTTTTGGTGTTCGTCCAACACCATGCCCAGGAAGGTGGTCTGTTTCACGAATGTGATTGGTTCGCCTTGTAGATAGAGGAAGGGATAGCTGATCCTTCGTGTTTTGCTACGGGAATAGCATAGCCACTGTTTTTGTTGAGGAGATTTTAAACCCCCAGTTGATTGACCATTCTGTGATGGAGTCCAGGGCCTGTTGTAGCAATCTGATAAACGACTCCCTTCTGGGGTTTCCCGCCTTCCAGATGCCGCTGTCATCCGCGAATTGGGAGACAGTGACTGGCACAGTTATGTAGTCGGTGAGATTGTCGACCATTAGGTTGAAGAGGGTAGGGCTGATTACACTGCCTTGTGGTGTGCCATTGTCCAGTGTGTATTTGGTGGATAGTTGATCCCCAATGCGAACTGTAATTTTTCGGCCCGTGATGAAGTTCTTGATCCATTGATGCATCCTTCCCGTTATGCCATATTGATTAAGCTTAGAGATGAGTCCTTTGCTCCAGACCAAGTCAAAAGCTTTTTCTAGATCCGGAAAAATGGCTACAAGGTATCTGTTTCTCTTCTGTCTGGCGTTGAAAGCTAGTTTAATATCAGCTTCTAGTCTGACTAGTTGGTCTAGTGTTGACCTGTTGCTGCGGAATCCGCTTTGATTGTCTGATAAGGGTTTATTAGTCATAAGGTGTGTCTTGAGTCTGTTGTTCACCATCGTTTCCATAGTCTTACAGATGGCATTGGTTAATGATATTGGTCTTTAAGCGGAGGGTAGCGGGGGGTCCTTGCCCACTTTATGGATAGGGATAACGGTGGCTTCTTTCCATATTGTGGGTATAATGGCCGTTTCCCAGATGTGGTTGATGAGATCCAGGGCTATGAGCTGCATGTTGGGGGGTAGGTTCTTATACATGGTATAGCTGATTTGGTCCTGTCCTGGGGCTGTATTCTTCTTGTGTTGCAGCGCTTGTTTCCATTCTTGTAGCGTGAAATAGTCATTGATGGGGGTGCCAATCTGTTCCTGGGTTGTACCTTGGTCCTGAAATAAATGTGGATATGCGGTTTCGATGTCTTGTCTTAACTGCATGTGTTCTGGTATGTGATTTTGATTACTACTGGCTTGGGCAAAATGAAACGCTAGTTTTTCCGCCCTCTCCTGATGGGTCTGGGTTCCTGCAATTCTTTTTGTATTGTAGTTGGGGTTTTTCCTTTAATGACCTTGATTTCAGCCCAAGTCTCCTTGGAGCTTGTTTGGTGGTTGAAGGTCATGCAGTATGTTCGCCATGATGTCAACTTTACCCCGTTGAGTATTTCTTTTGTTTGGGTTTCTTGGTGTTTGTACTCTTGGAAATCCTTGGATGTGTTTGTGCGCTTGAATTTAGCCAGCGCTTGCTTCTTGTTTTGTACAGCTTCCTTGCATTCCTGTGTCCACCAAGGTGGCTTGGGGGTAGTATGTTTTCCTTTGGTTTTGGGTATAGATGCCTGTGCCGCTTGATTGATGTGGTTAGTTAAGTTTTGATAATATTGATTAGGATCGGGGTCCCTGATATCTGCCAAGTGGTGGTGTTGTAGGGTGGTTCTGAATATATCCCAAGCCGCCTTGGCAAGCTTCCATCGTTGGGGAAGCCTTTGCTGTTCCCTAGTTCCTTGCAAATAGGTGGTTAGAATAATAGGGAAGTGGTTACTTCCCAGGGTATCGTCAGAGTGTACCTTCCATTCCGATATTTGTGCTATCGATGGAGAGGTAATGGTGAGATCCAGGGCGGAGAATTGTCCATTACTAGGGTTAATTCTCGTTTGTGTGCCGGTGTTGAGTATGAGGAGTTGGTTACTCCTTGCAAACTTTTCCATCCTCATCCCCCGAATATCTGTGTGGTTGCTTCCCCATTGTTTACTGTGTGCGTTAAAGTCTCCACAGATTACAACCCGTTTACCTTGTGGTGTTAATAGTTGTTTTAGGCTGGTAGTGGAGTTACCTGAGTATGTGTGTGTGTGGGGGGGGTCATAGATGTTGTATATCATGTATTTCTTTCCTTTTAGCTTGATTTGGAGGCCTTGGTGTTCAAATTGGATTGGTGCAAGGTTGGTTTTTGTATATAGCTCCACTGCTTCTGGTATGGAGTTGTGTATGTAGGTGACCGATCCACCTCCTTTGGTTTTGTTGGGTCTTTGTTTATGGAAGAATAGGTCGTATTCCGGGATTTTTGGAGGTCTCTGAGCATGAGTTGGGATCATGGTTTCTTGCAAGCATATGATGTCTGGTTTTTGGGTGGTTTTATTAATAGCTGCAACCAATTCCGGATGATTTTTCATGAGTCTCCTACAGTTCCATTGCCATATGGTTATTTTATCCCTGCAAACACCCTCTTTCGTCAATTGTTGTTCATTTTGTTGTGAGGCCTTGGGTGGCTTGTGTAGTTGGATGTTGATTCTGTTCTTGTTGTAGTTCTTCCAGTGCCGCTGTACGATTACCTTGATCCCATATATTTCCTTGATGGCCAGGTATTTTATAAGTTGTTGTTTGTTTTGGCACCAGACTATGATGTTGCTTTTGGTTTTGATGATTCTGAAGTCCAGTGTGTGTTGTTGGCTGAGTAAGGTAGCGATAGTTGTGGTGTTGAGTCTGTGAAAATTTTTATCCCGACTGCTGATGTATAATGTGAGGTTGGTTGGGTGGGGTTCTCGTTTACCTATTTTTTTTACTGATTATGGTTGGATCCTGGTTGTGGTGTCATGGTTATGGGGTTAAGTGTTGTCAGGCTTGTTTTTGGGGATGTGGTAGAAGGGCCTGGTTCTTGGCTGTTATGTATGGCTGTTTGTCTCAGTTGGGTATATAGTGTAGTGAAGGGTTTGTTCTGTATAATTTGTCCTGTATCTGTGGGTTGTTCAGGTCGTGCCTTGTAAGTTGTATTTAGCTCTGGTTATGACTGTGTTGTCCTTCTGATAGTTGAGTCCCTTTGGGTTCGCTTCATTGTTATGGGTGTCTTGTTTCTTTGTGGTCTTGGATTTATTTCCTCCCTTTAGCGGTTGTTTTCCCTTGGGCTCTTTAGCCTGTGCTTCATATTCCGGATCATATGGGTATTGGATTGTGTTGTTTGTGTGTTGTTCCCCTCTGTGTGTAATTTGGGGGGTTCCCTTTGTCTGAATTTCGGTATTAATTTCTTGTTGATGTTGTTGTTGGAGTGATTTAACTTGTTGCGTAGTACTTGTGGTGCATTTCCTCTTTGTGTTTGACTGTGTTGAATCCTTGAGAGTCTGTCCTGGGTCCTGTTTTCTTTTCCCTTGTAAGGTAGTGGTTGTAGTTTGTGTGTTTGTGACAGGGATATTTATGCTGTCAGTGTCGGTTGCGAGTGGTGGGATAGGGGTGGTGTCTTCCCTGTCATGGTCCTCATCGGTGGCAGTTGTGCTCTAGTTTTCCTCATACACTCTGATTGGTACTTGTCCACTTGTTTTGCCCACTTTGAGCGATGTTATGGCATCTTCTGGAGTTTTGATGTTTCGATTTTGATGAGTTAGTCGTTGCTTTGTGAGAATGCCAGTGGTGCTATCTAGGACAGATTTGATGATTTGTTGTGTAGATGTGGATGGTTGAAATGTTCCAATGTAGATTGTCCTGGGTTGTTCTTGATCTTCGTGGTTATCCCTTATGGCCTGGCTTGGGTCCTTGTTTTCTGTTTGTGAGAGGCGCCAAAGTTTTTTCCCTAGCTTGTAGGCTTTGGAGGCTTCCTGCCTTTTGGTGTTGCTGGTCTTTATCCTTAGTTTCAGTTGAGAATCCATGTTTGATCCTGTTTTCTTGTTTGTAGTCTCCTGTTGTTTTGTTGATTCTGATCTGCGTTGGCTTTTGGAGTGATACTTGGTGATGTTGTTTTAAGAAGCTGTATATAAAGGTTTACATTGATGGCTCCTCTACTTACCTTGTTGTTGTTGTTGTTGTTGTTGTTGTTGTAGATTGTATTAGTTTAAATTAACACTATTAATAACAATAATAATATTACTGGTAGTGATGATAATAATAATAATAATAGTAATAATTACATTAATAATAGTAATAATAGGTTAAGATTAGTTGTAATAGTGCTAGTGACTATAGTGGTGAAATTAGGAGTAATACTAATATTAATGTTAGTGGTGTGTAGTAAATTAGGTTGTGGATTCTGGTCCTGGTGGATCTATTGGTGTTATTATTGTTGATGTTCCTAGAGATATTTGTTGATATGGATAGTTATTAGAGTTGGTGAGATTGTATTATGTGATGTCTGTGATGATACAGGCTATAATAATAGGATGGGTTCCTTGTGAAGTGTTTGGAGAGTTATTGTGGCTAAGAGTAATAGTAATGGTAATAAGTGTAGTTATGGAATATTAAGAACAGTAATGTTGTATACGAGCTGTCAGTGTTTTGGAGTATTTGTAGAATTAGTATGGCTAGTAGGCGTAGTAATAATAATACTATTAATTATAATAAGGGTAATAAGAATATGAATTATAACAGTAGTTATAACAATAATAAAAATAGCAATAATAACAACAGCGTGTTGTTTTAATAAATTATGTCCTATGGTGTGCTGTATTATTGGAGGTTCGTGGATGTTTTAGATTGAAGTGTTTGGAAAATTAGTATGGGTAGTAGTAATAGTAATAGTAATAATATCATTTATGATACTATGAATAAGGATATTTAATAATAATAAGTACAATAGTGTTTTATATGATGGTTGTTTTGGCTCGGATTTGTGCTGTGGTTATTATTTGTGTTATGTTAGGCTATAGTATGATGGATTCCTTGTTTTGCAGTGTTTGGAGTATTTATTGTGGTTAGGAGTGATAATAATAGTAATAATAATATTTATAATAATATGTATAACTATACTATTAGGAACAGTAGTGTTATATATTTAATGTCCGGGTTTTGGAGTATTTGGAGATTTAATATGGCTAGTAGTGGTAGTATTAGTATTAATATTAATTATAATATGGGTAGTAAGAATATGAGTGATAACAGTAATTATAACAATAATAATAAAAGTAAAAATATAATAAGAATATTAGTTACTATTAATAATAAGGACAATAGCGTTTTATATTATGGTTGTTTTGTTTGAATGTGTGCTGTAGTTATTTAGACTTAGTATGGGAACTAGTAATAGTAATAGTAAGACGATTAATTATAAAAACAGTGATAAGCCTGTTAATTAATAATAATAATAAGTACTATAGCTTTGTCTATTATGGAAGTTTTATTCGAATGTGTGCTGTAGTTACTGAGGTTTCTTGTAAGGTATAATGTAGCTAAGTTATAGTGTGGTGGTAATACTACTAAGGATGTGATAGTGTATTCCCTTTATGTGCTAGTATAATTGTTGTTTGTTATGTCTACTGAGTTAAGGTGGTGTTGTGTGCAGTAATGTTATTTTACTATTAGCGGTGCCGCGTTGTTTGTAGTAGCTCGTTACACTTCAAGCTCTCTTGTTTTGTGTGTGTTGGTTTGTATGGGCGTTTCCGATTGGCTGTTAGTTTAGGCGGCTTTTCTTGTGTTGTTTTGGTGCTAAATTTAGATGTATTTTATGTTTTGGGATTTGTGTGCTAGGTAAAGATATATTTGTGTAACGTTTTGATTCGATCTTGTACTGTTGGGTTAGTGAGTTTTCACAGCGCAAATTATGAAATGGTATTATAGTGTGTGAAAGGTGTAGTACTGAGGGTTGATTGCCTCGGCTTGTCGATTGTATGGGAGGATAGGGGTGGGGTGAGTAAGTATTTTGGTGTGTAAAATCGTACTGCAAGTAAATATATGCTAGATTTCTGTTATGTTTTTAGGGGCTGTCTATATTATATTTAGAGGATTGAGTGGATATCTGTTTCTTATATTATTATGTGGAAGATTTAATATTGCGTGGTTGTTTTAACACTGCGTGGTTGTTTTGGGAGAGGAGGGGTGGGGTGAGTAAATTATGTATGGTGTGTAGAATTGTATTAAAAGTGGATGGATGCTGTGCTTCTAAAATTTGCAAGGGCCTTATGATATTAAGATCAGATAATTGAGTAAATATCTCTTACTTTAATGATTGTCTGTCTGTGTTAGTTAGTTCCAGTGTCCGTAAGTTGTTTGTTTCGGTCAGCGTTCCTTTGTTCTGTGCCCTGCTGCAGCGGCAGGCGGGCGGCCTGTTCTTTGTCGTTGTACGTAGGCGTCTTTTTCCGTTATTCGTTCCTTTCCTGTCCTTAGTTATTTTCTGTTTGTGCTGTTATAGTCGTTGTGTCCTTTCTGTGTATTGTGGTTGTTGAATTCTTTCCCAATTTAGGTTTTTATGTTTCAGCGTTTGAGTATCACGTCTGTTAGTAATGGCGGCTTCCTCTTCGCTTGGTTTAGTGGATTATAGTCGCGTATGCACTCAGTGCTTCTGCGACTGGTTGTGGCCCTAGGCTGGGCGACAGTCCCCTTAAGGGGGCGCTTGGCCCCAGGCTGGGCTTTTCTGGTTTTCTGCCGTGTTATCCGGGGTATGAGCATGGTTTAGGATTATAGTCGCGTATGCACTCTGTGCTTGTACGACTGGTTGTGGCCCTAGGCTGGGCGACAGTCCCCTTAAGGGGACGCTTGGCCCTAGGCTGGGCCTTTCCTGTGCCGTGTTATTCGGGGTATGAGCATGGTGCCATCATATCCCCTAAATAAAGTGGACGTACCTACATCGCTCCCAAACCGCAGACCCACCACCAGGTCTCCCACCGCGGCCGCAATCCCCACACCACCCGCCACCAAAGATCAAGTCCACCCTGCTTTATCTCAGCCGGGCAGACTTCGATCGAATTGTGCCCAGTTATACCTATGGGTGTCCCTATACCAACTTTGTGTGAGCCACCTGAGCAATTGACCGATTATTGCAGAGTTGTGAATTTAGAATATAATGTTGTGCTGGAATTTCGCGTACTTAGCGTACTTATATGGTTCTAAATTGTTTTTTTTCCCCAATCAGCTGGATGTGGGCCATCCGTTACAATTGTATCACCGCTTAGTTAATGTTAGGTTGTGATTTTTGAGCTGCCGTCCAAAAGGATCACGGTTGAATTTTTGGTCTTCAAGAGCCAGACCGAAGACTTTGGTTGTATTTTGTGGGACAGCAGGCAGAGCCGTCTGGACTGTCCCTTGCCTTTGTGCTTGTCCGTGTCCGGGGGGAGGTTATGGGACAGCGGGGGGGGGAGGTGTCCTGGACTGTCCCTTACCTTTGATTCGATACCAGGACCGGGGTATTTGTGGGGTAGCAGGTAGAGCTTCCTGGACTACCCCTTGCTTTGTTGTTTGTCTGGCAAATTTGGCTGAATAGTTATTTACATCTTTTCTGTGTAGGCAATCTGGTTAGTTATATCTTTTCTGTGTGGCAAATTGTAGATTTCGGTAGTTATTTACATCTTTCCTCTCTCCTTCTTCTCTCTTCTGATGGTCTCTAATTAAATCTTCTTTATTTTTGCTTCCTCTTTTTATCTGTATTCTTTGTTTCCTTTCTTGGGTTGGTTTCTTCATTATTTCCTGCGCCATTTAATGCTGTTCCTTTTTTTTCGTTGCTGTTAATCCTTCCTTATCATGGTATTTGTTCTGTCTAGTAGTGTCCGTCAGTGTGTTAGTGATGTTGGTAAATTAGTGTAGCTTAAAGTATAGTCAATTTATCGTTCAGATTTGACCGTATATATTCCCTAATCTTATGTCCAATATCACCTCCATAAGGTTGTTTTAGTACGCCCTTGGCGCTGATCTACGACAAGTTCTTTAGTGTGGAAAACCTGAAATTCCATACCGTATACTTCGATATACATGTATTCAGACAGGGGTTTAGTAATGAGTGGTATGTCAGTAATAGGATGACTCATTAATGGGCGTATACAGTTGGCTAGCGAGTTTGACCTACTTCAGCACTGAATGCTGTATAGTGTTACAGTCCTATGTGGTTGGAGTATGGGGCATGTTACTATTATTAAAGGAATATCTAGATTAATATATTTGTAAGGGTATTTCAGAAATATTGTTGGTTTAATGTTTGGAAAGGGATTTAGGTGAGTTGAGATAATTGATAAATAAGAGTTTTAAGATGAGATAAATGAAGTTAAAATAATGTTAGGCTTTACCTGATTGCGGTGTGTATCATTGCCAGTTTTGATTGGTTGTTAGACTTGGTAGATTTCAATCCTTTTTCGTGTCATAGTTGTATAGAATTTATAAGAATCTGTTAAACTATATTGTCGTTTAAGGCCAGGTCATAATTTATTTGTTAAACTGTGTTAAACTAGGGCAATGTTACCGGCGTTTAATAAAATTATTGTAAATAGTGGAATCGATAAGTATAATTGTAATTGTAATTTTATTTGTGATTGTAAAATGCGTGCTAGGGATTAAAACGGTGTAATTGTTCGATTTTACTATGGCGGGGTATGTGTGGGGATATCTTTATTGGGTTTAAATGTTAATAAATTGGTATTGATATATGGTCATTTATGTTAAACTTTATTGTCGTTTAAAGCAAGGGCATAATTTATTGGTTAAATGGTGTTTAAACTAGGTTACGATCAACAGCGTTTAATTAGATTAAATTAAATTAATGTAAATCGTGGAAACGATGATTATAATTGTAATTGTAATTGTTTTGTAATTGTAATTTTAGTTGCAATTGTAAAATGCGTTCTTTACCTTATGCGATGTGTGTGCGGTGTAGTCTGTCCAGTCCGTGGTCAGCTTCCTTTGTTCCTTTGTTCTGAGGTGTGACCCCCTGTAGCTGCAGCCATGTGCTTCTTAGTGTTGATTGCTGTTTTTTGTCCTGGAGTTCATAGGATTATAGTCGCGTGTTGCTCACAGGCTTATGCGACTGCTTGAGGCCCTAGGCTGGGCGACAGTCTCTTTAAGAGGGCGCTTGGCCCCGAGCTGGGCCTTAGCAGCAGAGAGGGTGAACCCTACAACTTTGTAGAGAC
>JAECUM010091080.1:0-32443 GCA_016617855.1 Megalonaias nervosa
TTGTACTCCCGAAATACCCTAGCATTCCACTCGTTTTCTGGAGTGTTATAAAATTCTGGCTTTAGAAACTGACTCCGAATCTGATATCCCATCACAGAAACTTCAACAGGATCAGTCATAACTGCTTCATAGCCTCGTTGATTAAAATACCGAGTTTTTAATTCTGGTTTAGACAGATCCTCAACAATATTTTTAACATCTTGAATTTCAGCGCGTGTTTTATCGGCAGACTCTATAGCTTCCCTAATTTGGTTTGGTAATGCTCCAATAACCTTCTGTGTTGCAGTTGTAGCCTCAGCTGTTTTCTCTAACACAGGTTGAATACCTTTAGCGGTCTCAGTGATAGGTTTAAATAATTGTTTTGTATCCTCCTCAAATTCAAATCGAGATTCCTGACGCGATTGTAGTTGTTGCTTAACAGAATCACGAACGGGTAGATATTTTTTAATTGCCTCTAGTCGCTCTCGAGCTAATTTAGCTGAGTGTGGTTCTCCAATACTCATTATTGATAATATCTATAATGGGTGTTTAATTCATAGCAGCAGAGAGGGTGAAGGACATACGCGTAGTGACCAGATTGTGAAAAAATCTGGTCAATTAAAGAAGTTTTCATTATTAAGGCAAAACTGTTTTTTTCAACCTTCGTAGGAACCCTTAATTTTCAAAAATAAGGTCTCTACAAAGTTGTAGGGTTCACCCTCTCTGCTGCTACTTGGTTTTATTGGCTATTCCTTCTCACGATTCATCATTTTTTTCAGAAACTGTCGGCTCTTTTCTATACCTGCAATATTTAAGTTCCCAGTAATTATCCTGCACTCTGTACTCATGTATAACTGACAGAAAATCATCTGAATGAAAAACAGAACACTCCACTGTAATTGGACAATGTCTTCCTCTTGCTCTAACATCCGTATTCCTATTTCAGGAAATGTCAAAAGAGATTTTCTGGCTTTTTCACTAGGGGAATGCTCAAACTTCCTGTGATAGAAATGTACAATTCTATAATACATATCCGCCTTTTCTACACATGGATTTGTATGACGTGCATTTTGTAGTGCAATTTGCAGGGCAATTTTCAAAATACTTTCTCCTTCCTCGAAATTTCTTTGCAATGGTTTTTTCAATGGATGCACTGACAAATAAGATTATATTTGTAATAAGAGGACTCGAAGTCTCAGCAACAAGGATTTTCATTCGATTGATGGTCGAAATTCTGTTTAATTGATCCTCAGGAGATAGTGGATAAAATTAAAAGTTCATCCTCATCTACAGAAGCATCAAGTTCTACTTCAAGACTCGCTGACAGTTTGTCCGCTAAAGTCTGAAGCGGCCGAGAAGAAAACCTTTCCAATCTTATCTTCTTATCATAATCTATCTCCAATTTTCTGAGAGATGATTGTGGCTTATCAAGTTTACAAGAAAATCCACACCTTTTGAGATCTCTGAAAAATAGCCTTAGAGTTCTTATAACTAGAACGTCGACAGTGACTGGACCTTCACATCTACCAATTCTGCTCAGTCCTTGGACCAAAGTGTGATTGCCTGTCTCACAGAGAGCTTTGTCAAGCTGTGATGAAGAACAGTAATACGGCAAACACTGTATCAGCCTCTGACCAATAAACTCGTTTTAACATCTCTTTAATGCCATTTCACTAAATTCGTCCATGAAAGACGTATCTATTACATCATCGTTGAACAAAGCCTGTGCCAAAGAAAGTAGCTCAACTTGAGCCAGAAACTCTTCATGAATCCAGTTTAGCTGACTTTTCACGAGGTTTGACATACTGTTGATTTCAATATACACTTCCTTCATTATCTGCAAAATAGAATTTGCAATTTCTTTGTCACTGATTGGAAGTAGTAATGAGGAATTGATGATCCTCTCTCAGAGACCCCCCGGCCCCCCAAAACGTTGTATGTTAACATTTTTGTCAGCAGTCCTTTTTAGCTCAAAATGTTAACACATTTTCTGACAAAAAATGTTAACGTACAACGCTTTGGGGCCGAGGTGTCTCTGAGAGAGGATACATCATTCCTTGTTACTACTATGTACTTATTAGTCAAAATGTTATATTAAACAAATGAAATATATATAATGTCTTATTATAAACCAATAAGACATGTTGGATTTGATCTAACAAATAGATTTTGTAAAAGATTTAATTCAATCAAAGCAGCGTCAGCATATACTGGTATAAAACCTAAAATAATAAGCGATTGCATTAAAAATGTATATCGCCGAAATATGGGTCGGTGTGGTTATTCGCGACTGAAAACGATATGAGAATAGCGGGATGGGCAGATGATGTGATAACATTTATCGATAACATGGTTGATATATTATTTGATAACGATGTTTCTAAGCAAAAATATACAGCGCAGGGTGACATTCGGTCTACCATTCCATAGTTATATCAGATAAACCTAATGAGGTTCCGAATCTTTGTTTAGACATTTACCCCCAAGAGAACCCCTAAATATCCGTAACCGAAACTTTAGAGGCTCAGAGGGTTGTCCGTACGTGTAGGTCTTATTTTAGTGACCAATCAGATTCTGTTTATTGCCTTATAAGAATTCCTAGATATCCGTAACCGAAACTCTAGGAACTCAAAGGCTGATTGGTCTTTGTGACCTGGAATCTCATTAGGTTTATTTTTAGTTTTGCGATTGTGTCTTTTGGAATGGCCCTTGTGTGGGGTACCTCTTTAGTGAAGTCACAAGGTCACGACCTCATATCACCCCCCGCTGTATATTTTGATGAGATGATATGATGATGATATGATGATGATGATGATGAAATGCCGTCTTCACGCCAGCACACCAACCCATAACGATCAACCAATGGGTGATTCACAAAAGTGAACCCACCACGTGTTGACGTAGTGGATTGGTGTACTCTGAAGACGGGAGGGCTGGAGCCCCCAATAGATTATAAATCTTGGCCTAAAATCGCCTCCCGCAGACATATGTCTTTCTCAGGTTTCGAACCATGAACCTCCGGATGAGAGTTTCAGCACGTTATCAATTGAGCTATCGGACGCATTTACGTGTTTAAGATAAAATAGTTATCATATGGTTACCAAAAGCACAGTAGTCCTAAAAACTACAGTATTCGATTTTCTTAACAAAAACCACATTTTATTTTTCCAATTTCCAAAAAATATAGAAATATATAATTCTGCATAACACGAATAACACTATATAGCCGATTATTAACATATAGGCAACAGAATTCTCTGTTCGCCATTACCATGGAATAATCAATAACAGACTACAGCCAGTCACTAGCAATAAAATATTGATTGCTTGTTATGCACTCTGTGAAACCTGTAAGTGGATGTTATGTAAACAAAGAAAACAGTATTATTATTTTGTCAGTTTGGAGCGAACTGCATAGAAGAAATCAAATAATTCGTATCCGCATATGCGTTCTTTCAAGTGGAAGTAAACTACAGACAAAAAATATATAATAGCATTATGCAGATCATAGATTTTCTTGTTTGTTTCACTAATTAATTAATAACAAAACTGCGCAGACTAAAATATGCCCCCGCAACCAGATCTGGTAATGTTGGCATTATGGAGAAAATCTACAGTATTATTATTTACGTAAAGGAAATTTCTAGTCATTTTAACAAATACAGAACTGCACCAGAATTTGTAAGTCTTAAAAATGCTGTCATATTTACATTTCACTCAAGTATATATTTTATGTTCGACAACTCGCGAATGATTTTAAACTAAACCTTAGCGTTATTATCTCCCTTTTTTAAAAACTATATTTCTAATCCTATGAAAAGTATGTCAACATTCGCTATTAAGTATAACACGTTTTCGTAATTATATAACAGAAACTTAATTCTGCCAGATACCTTACGGCGACTTTCGAATAGCTCTTTCATTGATAATTTGCTTAGAAGATATTTGCTATCTTTTGTAAAAACCTTTGATCTGTCCAGGTCGATATTAATTTTTGTGTACTGACTTTGGCTTATTGGATCGTGTAAATTTTCATATTTTTGTGCAAGCTCGTCTCGCAGATTTTCGAGATACGGAAAATACTTGCTATCGTCTGTTCTAATAAGAGAAAGTTTTATTCTGTCATATTTACTAAAACAAATACCTGAAATTTCATCATTAAATTCAAATGATAATTGTTGGTTATTTACCATTATTTTTTTATTTTGCTATTAACTCCATCGGCTAATGTTAAATTTTCAAACATTATTTCTGATGTTTAGACAATATTACTTAAATAATGTCCAAGCGCGAGAGTATTAAGTCCGTCTTTGCAATACCTTTTATCATCGAAATTACTTAGTCCATGTTTTATAATTGTATTTGTTTCAAGCTTATGATAATTAGTCCTAATTACATTGGTTTTAATAAAACTGACGCTATTGTTAAGAGCAGCTTTGAAATCCTCAAAATGCATCATCTTTTTCACATATCCGCGAGGGATACCTTTAGCTTTCTTGGTCAGTTTATTGTCATCTAATATGACAGCATACATTTTGCTTCTTAGTCCAACAAACTCTCTCACAGGCACAAACATAAACTCATCTTTCATTTTTCCAATAACTTTCTTGTTAGAATTATCATGAAATTCACTACAAGTTGGATAATCTGATAAATCGAACAAATCTTTATTATCGTAAATATCTTGATAGACATTATCACATTTTATATTATATACTAACGAGTCAGTATCAGTAAATAGCAACTCCGAATCTGGCCACATTTTTTTGGTAAAATTATAATGAAAATCGTACATCAGCCACTTTGATATATCAAGTACAGCTGCACCAACATAAATTGGCTTATTTAACTTTAAATTTGTCTTTCGTCGTTGTATTGCGGCAAGATTTTCATTAAATATTTTCATACTAACAAAACCATCATCGCTAACTAATTTATTTCTGCGATTAATGTCATTAACGATCTCAATCGAAACTCTCCGGCGTATATTTTCCATAGTCTTACCAAACACTGAGTTGTTCATTAACTTGAAAAAGTTTTTCTCAAATTCGGTTTTAGCTACGGCACGACGTTTTGTATTTAGGTCAATATAATCCGCCATCCACCGCGACTGATTAAACTTTAACACGCGATGGACTTTTCTCAGAATTAGTCCAGCATCTACTGCTTGCTTTAGATTTTTGTAATGCATGACGTAATTTCTTTTATCTAACAAATTTGGAACTAGCTTGTTAACGATAGAACTTTTTGCCGTTGTCATTGCTCGTTGTTCAGGCGATAATAAACTGTAATCAATTATCATCGACTCTGCGCAAAACGGATAGTCGTTATGTAGATCATGTAACGAACTGGGATAGTCTAGATCAACTTCAACAAAGTATGAAATATCTTTCGGAAGATTTTTTTCAGTTTCTTTGAGAAATTGGTTTGGAGTTATCCAATGAAACCCACCGCAAGGCATTGGCTGTGACATGGCCCATCCATACAAATTCACACAATCGAGATAAATAATGTAACTCGACGGAAGATTTTTATCGTGATTTTTTAGATATTTATTATTAGCCGCTGCATATTTTTTTGTTATGACGCTAATTCCGCCTCTGATGCCTTTTTCAATAAAGTTAAACATATCAACATCTGTTAAAAGATCTAATTCTATTTTGCTAGTTTTTAGTAGAGCGTCCCAAGACAGCCCCGGAGCAGAATAATACCAACAGGGGTCTAATCCGTAATTTGCATGACTAACCTGACGAAAATTCTCGAAAACATCTGCTAGCAATAATACATCAGTTTTTAGATATAAATCGTGATAATCGCCAAATGTTTTACAGGCAAATTTATTCCACATATCTTGTGTATATTTATACTCGTCGTCGCTGATATTTTCATTTTTGAGCTGCGAGTAAAATTTATCTTTGTCAGGTAGAGAAGTTTCATTAAATCTGCTCCAATCGTCGAGATATTCGTAAGGAAAGATACCTTTTTTTGTCAGATCGACATAGTTTTCACCGAAGCAGCTTCGCAGATTATTGAAATTACTGCAGCCTTTAATGATGCTGCCATAAATTGCATGCTGTCGATAAAGCGCAATTTGCCGAGGGTCACCGACATATACTTTTCAAAATTATTTGGAATACATTTTATCATGTTATTCAATTTTAGTTTAGCTTTAATGTTTTCATCACCAAAAGCTTCTACAATTATGTGACTGTCGTAGCCACGAAAGTTATGTAAAACTACGGGAATAAAATCTGGAGCATGAAATTTCAAATTGCAACTGTTATGAACTGCTCCGCGATATTGGCCGGTCAAATGACAGTGATCTCGCACCTTGGAGTCCCCCAGCAACTGTTCGCAAATATGACAATTAACTGCCTCATCAAAGTCGAGTTGTTGTTTAGACGTTATTCTGATCGGAGCTGTTCTAAGTAATCTGTTAGAAATTGTATTAACTTCGTCTATTAAATTTTTTAGTAACCACACGGCAGGATTTTCACCTCTATATAACCTTATCGGAGATGAAAATTTATCGCTGGCGCAACAAACTACTTTATAAGCTACACCGCAAGGAATATGCTGTTGTATTTTTCTGGTACTTGATTTGTTCGGATTATTTTCTGCTCCAGCTACGGGAACGAGTAGACACTCGAAATCGGCGTAAATAACAAAAGGAATACTTAGTTTATGATTATAATTTTTAAATTTTAATATTTTTTCTTTTTCGCTAGGCATAGTTATTTTTTGAACGTTGACGCAGTATTTGAGATGCTCCTGCAGTCTTTCATTGTTAGTAAAGCCGTGCAGACATCTATAACAGAAATATTTCTTGTTTTTGTTTTTACTGTACTGTCCGCCAACTAATCCGTTAAAGTTTTTTATCCAACAGTAATGTCCCTGAAAAAATAATAAATTTATTGTCTTTTGCGAAGCATTTTCTGAGATATATCTAGGGTAAACATTTTCTCGTTCGTCTAGTCCGAAAACATTTACTGAGATATCGTTTTGTTTTTCAAACTTTGGTATATGATTTTCTGCTACTGGAAAGTTGATGCCATCAAAATTGAGTTCGTCTTTGTGCGGAAAATACTTGTTGACGCGATCGGAATTTTGTTCTTTGGGAAACATCGCGGAAAGAATAGACCACTGGAAACATTTGTCGTCATTGTTTTTGACATTTATACAGCACTTTTTGTTCTTAATTTTTTTAAGAAGATCGACGTGCAAATTACCGCGAAGTACGTTATATTTTGCTGTGTGAAATAAAACTGCTTTTATCATTTCGAATTTCCAACCTGACCCTGACGAAGTAAATTCTTCTAGTTTTTTGTTTATTTCTTGATGTATTTCATCGGCGACCATGGCAATGTTTGTTCCAGTTAATATCTTCCTCGATTTAGCTGTTAAATAAGGCTCTGAGATTTCGCTCTCAAAACTTTTTGTTTCAAAAATTACGTCAAGTATATCTTCGACTGCGTGTAACTTTGATAAAATCGTATGATATTGGACTATAAGTTTGATACTTTTATGAGCCGCAAGTTCTTGAGATATAACAGGTTGTAAAAGATGATATAAATTTGTAGAGGTAAAATTAGCTAATATAGTCTGATCGTCGAGTTTGTAACTGTTATCATAGCCTGAAAATGCCGAAGCAATTTTTTCGGATTTGATAATGCTCTTTTTGGCAATGTCTCGCAATTTCAACATTATATGTATATAGTAATATTGTTTATTTAATTGAAATTTTTTAATTTTTTTTAATTAGAGATATGAAAAAATTTTGTATATATATAATGACAGAAATCTTGAGATATCTACCACTGACAGCGGAAGAGCAAGAGATGTATCATGTTCACCATAAGTACAACCTATATGCTGGAAATGCATTAGGTTCTGTTATCAACATAGCAACCAAAAGAGCTATTGGTGTACCAACACCAGCTGGCATGTTAATTTCAGTGAAAGGTGATAATGCAGAAAGAATCGAAATGTTTAAAAAAGATTTTATTTATACTTTGTTTGTCGGTGATATTCCAGAAGGACAACGAGTGTATAGAGCAAATGGCGCAGTTGCTGATGATAATATTGAAAATTTAGGATTACAAAATGAATTTCAACCTCATCTAATATTTGATCTATACGAGGCAAATGATAAAGGAATTATTCGAAATATAAAAACTAAAAAACCATTAGGAAATTCACATAATAGCGGTTATTTACACATAATGATACGTGGAACAAAAACAGACTTTGTTGGTTACTATAATCACCGTTTTGTGTTTGAAACTTTTAATAACACTATTCCAGCTGGTTTAGTTGTCGATCATATTAATAAAATTAAAACAGATAATCGTTTGGAAAATTTAGATTTGGTCACGTCAAAAGAAAATAGTAGAAGAGGAGATGCTGGTGGTGTTAGATATTCTAAATCAATTATCTCGATAAATCTGGAAACGTCTGAAGAAATGAAATTTAAATCAATAACATCTGCAGCAAAATATCATAAAATTTGTTGCAAATCAGTAAAAGATGTTGCCGATGGCAGAACAAAATCAGCAACTTCTATGATAACATTTGATAGTTTTATCTTTAGATACGATAACTAATAATATTTTCCAGATCATTTCGAGAAAGACAATTATGACCAAATTCCATGATATCATCGCGATTTAATCGTAACGTCATTATTTTATTTATATCAAGTTTTATTTTATCCGCCGCTGTTAACAAAAATTTATCGGATTCGCCCAATGTTATCATAACATCAACAAAATGAAAATTATATCCCAGCAAGCAATTTCGAACTGCTTCGGTTAATTCATTTTTGTTTAGTATATTAACTCGACAATGATATTTTATATCCATATTATATATTAATTAGATAAAAAGATTATTATAATAATGAGCTTAATCGAGAGATTAGTTCAACTTTACTCGGAAGATTTTGTTCCAGTTTCTAACGTCACATTAAAAAATATCACCGACGATAGATTTGCTGATTATACTGAAAAAGACATTTTGTATAACTATGACGATGACGAAGATGATGTTGTTGTTAGCAAAAAATATTTAAGTAGATCAACAACTGGTCGATATGATGTTAAGTACCACATTGCCAAAAAAATATTAAAATATAATTTTAACGTTGCCGAGCATCAAATATTTTGGCAACTTATAAGGCCATTTCTAAACGTAAAAATACCGGGACAACAAAGAAACATAAAATACGATTTCATTTTTGTTAAAATATTTAATTTAATGCCAGTCGATGATGCGAGAAAATTACACTTAATTTCTTTATGTAAACCAGTAAAATGTAAGTCAGTACTAATAAAATACGAGCAAATTTATAATAATATTATTCGATCACAGTCGATGAAATCGACTTAGCTGGTACCCAACTATTAAATTTATCGCTATATCCGCGCCATTTAACTAAACTTTTGTTGCCGCGCTTTCTAATAACTTTTTCAATAACAAATATATCTTGTTCTGTTTTCTGAAGTTCTTGTTCGTAAAAACTACCAGTTATAGGTTCTCCTAATAAGTCTTTCAACGAATATGTAACTGGTATTGTTAAAAGTACTTTATCAACAACAAATACTTCTTCACTCCAGTTCGGAGTAAATCCTTTTTCAAACGTTCTTTTTGTCAAAGAAATTCTAACTTTATCGCCAACTTTAAATTTATGTCTTCGGTACATGTTTTCGTTAACTAGTATTGGATTTACAATCGCGTCATTTGGTGACATTTTAGTGGTTCGGTGTTTCGTGTTATTATATTCGTCAACAATTTTCTGTAAATTGTCCATGTATTTATTCGTGTTTTTGGCTGTCAAATACTTTGAATTTTTTCGTTTAGTGTGCGATTAAATCGCTCGACAATGACGCTTTTCCCCTCATTTCCAGTAACGTATTTTTTAATGTTATTTTGTTCCAAAAACTGTTTTATCCGAAACCGGTACACTAAATGCATATTTACTGAAAACATCGACAACATTAAAAAGATATCTCCGTGGAGCGCCATCAGCGCCAACGTTAAATTGAGCTAGATTTGACATATCAACTAAATCTATCGCCCAAATGTCATCAACAGCATTTGCTACAACCTTGCGTCGCGGAAACCTTTTTTTTTTAGGTCTATGTAGTTCGACTGCAAGCGACGTTGTCGCTGGGTCATCATATAAGTCTCTGCCGAGTCCAAGTTTATATTTTGCTCCAATAATACCCTGGACCAGTCTTCGGTCAACACGCTCTCGCATATTTTCTGGTTTCATTTCGCGAAGTTCGTCTAACATTACTTTATCGCAGCTGTGTTTTGTTTCGCCACTAGGTTGCTCAATATCTCTATAGCAGATATCATGACGCATCGCTATTGCGTCAACTTGATTGTAAGGCTCTTGTCCTGGCAGCGGATTATCATTTTCGTCAAGTTGCTCATCAAGCGGATTCCACGGGCCAGTATATTTATGGCCTGGCAATGTCCAACCACCTTTCGGTTTCGGCAGTTTGCCAATTAATTTATGTATATCTATGCCCGTTCCAATTATTTCTCTGTTGTTGCATTTCTGGCAATATGTAACAATTTTATTTTGCTCGAGACATAAATCTCTATCGGCGTTGCACGTCATTATTTATTTAGTCGTCTACTAAAATAACGTCAGGGCAACCAGCCCCGGACTTTGTTGCTGGCAAAAACATACTTTTTCTTTTTCCACAAATTACGCAAATACTTTTCAGCATTATTCTATTATTCTTCGTTTTTTCCGTTTTTTCGTCTTTATTTTCTGTTTTAGTTTTACACTTGAGGCAATATGTTGACATTGTTATATTTGTAATTTAGATAAAATTAATTGCAAGCTTTAGGTAGCTATACAAAATTAATCGCGATCTCATCATTAGCGTGAGAGGGTTGTTTGTCAAATTGCAAAATAAATTTTAAAAAATCTGGATTTTTGGTCATCTGCTTAATGAACATTATGCAATAATATCCACAAACGGAAGTTCCAACTGGTTGAATCTGATTAGACGAATAATTTATTATTTTGTTTTTACTCATATATCTTTTTACCGAGTCACTTGGTGGAATTCCTAACGAGTCGAAATAGTTGTTATCAAAAACAGCTACCCAATGTGTACCAGATCCGTCATTAAAATCTTGTATATTTATAACACAAGAACCCGGCGATGATGCAATTGCTGCAAGTTCATCTTTGGAATAAACTCCGTGAAAATTTTTAACTTTTTTAAGTTCTTCAAGTATATCAAAATTACTTAACGCAGGCCGCGACTTTATCTTAAGACGTTTTAACGTCTCGTTCCTGGCAGCATTAGTCCTCGTCCTCGTCCTAACAGACCCGGCAATAGACTTCCCGCCAATCCTGCCAGTAATGGGGCTATTGGAAGAAATCCACCTTGTGTCTTTTTTTTCGTCGTCGTTTTTCTTTTCGTCGTTGTCTTTTTTCGCGTCGTCTTTCGTTTAGGCATTATATTTAATCTTTAGACAAAAATTTGTTTTTAATCTTCATACAAAAATTTTCTTTATACCACCGCCAGAAACACTGTTTCTGACAATTCCACTACCTTTAACTGCCTTTTCTGATGCGCCAGATACTGCTCCTGACACTGCTGCTAGCCCTAATGTACCTAACACTGGCAAAATTTTAGGCAGTAATGTTCTGGCTATTACTGATAGTGCCGGACCGAAGAAACCGCCATGTTTTGACATCGCAGTTATTTGTGCAGCGCTTAAATTTAAAACGAAAGGTTTTTTCCGATCGTATTTATTTGCTTGATTTTTGGTTAGCAATAATTTTGTTAAAGTCCCCAAAGCATCTGGGTTGATCTTCAATGAAACCGACCTCCGCTTCGCAACAGCAGCTGCTAATTTTTTAACTTGACCATCAGTTAAATGTATTTCTTTTATAATATATTTTGTCATCTTATATAACGATTACAGATTAAACTTGTATTGTCATTTTACCTCCAATGGAGTCGATTGTAACAGATCTGTCGCTTATCACTAATGCATATACGTTTAATGCCTCTGCTGGAGCGGCTCCGAGCGTCCAAGTGATTTCAATATCAGCTGTGCTGTCTATAGATCGCTCGCTATGTTTACTAACATCAAAGTAAAATATCGGATAAAGTGTACGAAATTCCTCTACTGATATTTGAGTTCCATCTCCAGTATCTTGATATTTCTGCATTGAGTCGACCAGGTACATGTACGGTCTAGTAATGTTTTTATTGTCGTTATCTGCAAAATTGCATTCGATCGCTCGTTCTGGATATTGTTTTGAATTTATTCTAGCGTATATTCGTCTAACATTAGCGTTATCAAATATTGCATTATTTTGTTCCTGATTTCCACGTTGATTTTGTTGCTGAAATACAACAAATAACTGACGCGGCAGCTGTTCACTCGATGTTGTTGTAACTCGCCATGTGTAGTCGGTGGTATTTGGAACCGCTGTTTGAAATATTTTATGTTGCTGAAAATGAATTTTATTCGTGCGTTTTTCCAGCATACTATCTAATTCTAATGCTTTAGTGACTGACGGAGTTATTCGTGGCATCCACAGCGCAAGTTTGTTTATGACAAATTGTACATCAGCACCACCAAATCTGAGAAAACAGTCATTTTGTTCTGCTCGATCTAAAATAAGCGTATGTTTAACTCCACGAAATACTTTATTATAGTCTTTGCAAAAGCCAAGTATTGTACTTAACGGCAGCATCATTGTAATCTGACGTGATACTGCTGCAACGTCTATTTATTAAGTTAAATGTTGAGTCATTAACTAAATCATTAATCAAATTTAACATTGCAGTTCCATCAGCACCTTCTGCTGGTGGTGTTATACCAAGATTATTACAAGCTGCAGTAAGTGAAGTTCTTGTAGCGTCTGCATTAGCTGCTGCATCTGGTGCGGCTATACCAAAATTGGCAGCATTAGCGATAAGAAAATTTCTCACAATTATAACATTTGCAGCGTCATCAGCTCCGGCAGCTAATGTTCTTATTAAAATAAATTCTATAGATTCTGCTGTGCCAATTCCAGTATCTTTAAACCACATCATGTTAGTTGCAGTTGATTTGGAGTAATCGTCGGAAAACGAAACGATATTTAAGATCGTACTTGCAACTTGTAAGTGACTTGAAATATCTTCGACAGTTTGATTGGCCAGCTGATATCGAGCACTTCTAAACAAACACCAACCATTATTTACAAGAGCTACTTCTACGTTAGCTGCAATTGCGGCAGGTGGAACAGCTGTTGTCATAATCTGACCACGAACTTCTAACATTGCTTTGTGAGGCAGTAGAAATACGTCCTCGTCTCGTGTATTAAATGTTCTAACGCCAGTCTTATTAGGTTCGTTAGAATTTTCATCGAGATATTCAACATACTCAAATTCTGTTACTGCGTCGTCTGTGTCATAAGTTTCTGCAAAATCGAGATAATTTTTCACAGACATTTTTTTATTTTATTAGGTTATATAAAATTATTGCGGCGTTGTAACTTTAGATATTAAATTTTGTATAATCTGCTCGCCCTTTGGTGATAAAAGTTTTTTTGTTGTTGTTATCATCGCGCTTTGGGTTTCTTTTGTTGGTGCGATTTCTGAAATAACTTGCTTGATTGAAGGTGCCGCATGCGCCTTAGGTTCGCCTTTTATTTTATCAGATATTTTTTGTCCCACTGCAGTTCCAGCAGCAGATGCAGCTCCAGTTGCAAAAGCTTTACCCGCGTCAAGTGCAATTGGAGCAACTTTACGAGCTAATCCTGGGATATTTTCAACAATTTTAGTAAATATATTTCCGAAAAATCCTCCTACTATTTTTCTTCTGTAAACTTTTTTCTGTTTCATTATATCTGAGGTTGTATAATTTTGTTGTCAAATCTTTCAAAAAATATGCTTACTGTTGTTCGCCTACGCAACGCGTAGGTGTACGTAATAAGTAACAACTTCATTATTCAAATCCAACTGTCGTCCAGATTGGTCAGTCAATTGCATATTTACTTCTGTTATTTGATTTTCAACGTTTAGCGGATAATAAATAATATGACGAGGACTAATTTGCATGAGAGAACCTGGTGGAACTTCTGGTGAAAAACTGTATATAGTTTGACCTTTGCTGCCCTTGGCTGAATAAGAACCAGACGCGATCGAGCAATTTACCAATATCGTGTTAACCTCACTTATATTTACTGGAAATTCACCGTCATACGTGACAGGTGTTTGAAGAGGAGAAATAGCAAAATATAAATATTTTGTAAACCCTATCATTTGTGCTATACTTTTTAATGGAAAAATAATTGACGCATTTTTTAATGTTATTCTAGCTCGCAATGTATTATAATTCGGTGCTAGTCAAAATCGTCTGCATTACCACCATGCTTTGTTATAATTTCTTTTATCGTTTTATTCAGATCAGTTATATTGTAGGCCCCTTGTGGAATTTCAATATCTACATTTTGCCTAAATATTGGAGAATTTGGATCGTTAGAAATAAATACAAACTTATCGTTGATACCAGTTTTTACATTAGCCATAGCGTTCCAACAAGTGCAGGAAATTAATCCAATTTCGTATTGTTTTTCACGATCTAGTTCTATTGGCGGAATATACTTTACTGAGAAGTTCGCGCTATCTTTATCAGATTGGCTAGAGTCGAGTAATAGCGTCGCTGACATTTATTATTATATTTTTATAAAATTAAGTCGCTGCGATTAAGTCGCGGTGCAAAGTATCGTATTCGTCAGATGCTAATAAATTTCTCGATCTCAGATTATCAAGTATGTCAATAATTTCATTGTCGATTTCAGCACCAACATTTCCTGCTTCTTTTGATGATATCAGTAGCATTAATCTGCCGATCATTTCAGTAACTGATGCGAATATTCTGACACCTGTTCCTGTTTTCTTTCTATATTTTTCTAAAAGTTTTTTAAAACGTACATCATCATAATATTTAAATAATTTTTCAAAAGTATATCCCTGATCAGTATATTTTTTATCTCTAAATTTTGTTGCAGTATTTTTAAAAACAGTAGCGATAGTGTCATTTCTTGCTCTTTTAAAAATTTCTTCAATATTTTTCATTGGAGTTGTACTAATTTCTTTATAAGTTCCTTTACCTTTTTCTATGATAATTTTTAATTTTCCAATGAGATCATCGTATTTATCTTCTTCCCAATTATGAATATTATCAACGTCAGAAATATTATTTTCTTTCATAAAATTTAAATATTCTTCATCTGTTATTTCGTTTTTTACTCTGTCTTTGTACTCGTCACGATATCTTTTATTTGCTGCGGCTGATTCTTGTAAATATTCTTCAGTTATTATAGGAGATGGTGGTTCATATGCAGTTGCTTCTAATCCTTCATCTAATAATTTTGCTTCATTAACTAAGCCATTAAGGTGACTATCACTAAGGTATCGTTTATCTCTGATATTATTAATAGCTTCAGTATAAAGATCAGCGATAATTCCATGTCGATATAATTTAATTTCGTCATGATAATTTCTATTTTCTAAAACTATATTATCCAAATGCTTTTTACTCTCTTCACTTATTTTTTTCTAATTTTGCAATTTTTTCATCGGCTTTAAAATCATCTTTACCAATGTGATGTATTCTCACGTTTTTAAATTCACTATATTTATCGTTAAAATCTTTGTATTCGTTGTCTTTTATTTTGCTATTTATATTTTCTAAATAATATTCAAATCTTCTTTTATATTCTCTCTCTCTCTCTTCTAAGTTTTTCTTCATGTTCTAAACGTCTCTCGATTGGTCTAATCACTGTTGTAGCTGCTAATCTTTGTTCAAGTTCCAGCGGATTATTTATAAGCCGATTTATTTCAGCTTGTCTCGCAGCAGGATCATCTATATTCGCTGCAAGTGCCTCAGCTAATCTTCTTTTTTCCACATCAGATCTCTCAATAATTCTTCCAGCAGCTGCTTCTTGTTGTTCTTTAACTAATCCAATCAAACCTTTTTCTTGTAATTTTTTAGCTTCTTCATCTGATAGTGGCTTACCTTCAGGTTGTTTTCCAAGTAAAGCCTCAGTAACTGGTTTGAAAACTTTAGCTGCTGTTTCTGCTGCAGTAACTTGACCGCGCCGTGCATGCTGTACTAGCTGTTTAAATTTTGCCTGAGACTGTGCAAGTTTTTTTTAGATTTTCGATATGTTTTCTATATTTTGCTTGTTTTTCCATTAGTTATATACTATTTTCTATAAAAATTATTGTAGATAGTTTTCAATACAACATCGAAACATTTTATTCTTATCATTCGTTAACTTATCGAACAAAAAGAAATCATATCTATTTGCTATTGCTTGACGGTACAGTTCAATAAATTTATCTTTTGTTACGTCGCCGCATTGTTCGTTCGCGATATTTCTAACGTCAATATTGTCAAGTCCTGGAAATAATATAAAACAACCAGTATTTCGCCTAATAAGTCTGTCAACATTATAATATCCTTGAGCGAGATAAATAGAATTACATTTCTTATTTCGCGACAGTGAAAAATACGATCTGATTTTATTCATTTCCTCGTTGTTTAGCGGAATATCATCAAAAACAACTATTTTATGTTCGGACGAATCGAGTTGATTAACTGGAACAAGTTCTTCCGGTTGTTTGATAATACAAAAAATCTTCGCCAGATTCAAGATCGTCACGAAGTTTGTCATTATAATTGTTAAGTAGCTCGTACTTATCCTGTTGAGGATTAATTGAGTAAATATAAACACGATCGTAGTTAAAATTATCTCCGAGAAGTAAATTCATAAGCAAATTTGTTTTGCCCGATCCAGTTCTACCAACTATAAGATAATGACAATCTGGAAGTTCATTGTTATGTTTATGTTTCACCAACCGCTCTGTGTCAAAGTTTAATATGGACGATTTTGCCATTATACAATTTATAGTATATAATTTTGTCAAGCAGTAAATAAATAATGAGTTTTTACTCAAAATTTGGAACATTAGTAGGAGATTCAACAACTGCTCAGCAAGGTGACTTATCTAAGTATGCAACTCTTGATCAACTTAGAAAGGAAATTACTAATTTATTAAATATCACAAGTGTCGATCAAAATGAAGTTGTTATTTTTCAAGATAAAGAAGGACGATTAAAAACGAGTAATGTACAACTGTCAGATGTACTTGTACGAATTCCCGCCGCGGCTGTTAATAATATAGTTACTTTTGCCGATCAAGGTAAAATACAAGATTCGGGCAAGTCTATTAACGATTATGTTAGGAAAGCTGGCGATGTATTTACTGGTGACATTGTTATGTCAGGAAGAAAAATTACATATCTTGGAGATCCAATCGCAGATACAGACGCAGCAACAAAAAAATACGTCGATGATCAAGAACCCAAGTACGTGTTAGTGCGCGGTGGTATAATGCGTGCATTTCTCGACATGAACAACAACGGTATTAATAATCTCAAAACACCAGAAACAGATTTCGACGCCGCAACTAAAAAATACGTCGACGATCAAGAATCTAAGTACGTGTCAGTGCGCGGTGGTATAATGCGTGCATTTCTCAATATGAACAACAACGGTAGTAATAATCTCAGAACACCAGAAACAGATTTTGACGCTGCAACTAAAAAATACGTCGACGATAAGGAAATTCCAATAATGACTTCGTTAACGACAATTAATGATGGAATTGCTGCATTTAGAACTGATTATATTAATCATGTACAAACATTTCTAAATTTTCGTAGAAATGTAAACAGAGCTATTAACGAATTTTTTGGAACTCCGCCGACTGTTATTATTAATCTCGCTGACATTAACACAAGACTCAACGATATCATTAGTGGCATTCCTAACATTATTCAAAACACTAATCTCGTTAAAATTCCACACGGACGAGCTAACAATATCGTGTACACAGTCGCATCAGGAAAAGCAACATGGTCGCAGCAAAATAACACTTTTAAACACATCGCAGAAGTCACTGGTGTATATAGATTATCTGTGTTTAGCAGTGCAAAATTCAGTATATTTACCACATTTCCATGGCGTCATTCAACCGATGATTTTTCTGGAATTGTGTCTACAGTGTTAAACAAAGATACTGAAGAAACGTTTATGCTGATAGCGGATGATAAAAAGTTAACCGCAGCGACTTATTGGTGGTGTATTGAGTTTGTATCTGAAACTCCCAAATTAGTTACTTAAATAATGGTATATAAACAAATATTATATAATGAAAAAAAATATAGTCGATTTTAATCATATTTCAGAAAATATTCCAAAAAAAGATGTTGACGCGTTAATGCAATATTACAGATATTATCATAAAAATCTTTGGTGCGTCAAAAAATGTTACAAATACTATGCAAGAATACTGCGAGTGATATCATATCTACCGCTGTTAATGACCGGCTCTGGTATAATTTCAAGTGGCGCATCATTAAATCCGTTTTTGTTAATAATATCCGGCGTTGGTGTTTCTCTTGCAGCAGCTTGTAAAAAAGTTGAACCTCGACTCGCGACTAAAAAAAATGCTTGCAAAACAGCAAGTGTCACCTATAAAAAATTACTTGATCAAATTCGATCTTATTTGCGTGGCATAAAATATGATTTAGTACGCGAGTTCCGTATTATTGATAGTATGTTAACAGATATTCTGCCAATGAGAGTCAGCAAATACGAAAAAGATTATAATAAAAAGTAGATGTTTAATTTTGTTTGGCTTTATCAAATAATATATCAACCATGTTATCGATAAATGTTATCACATCATCTGCCCATCCCGCTATTCTCATATCGTTTTCAGTCGCGAATAACCACACCGACCCATATTTCGGCGATATATGATAGCCTACATTTTTAATGCAATCGCTTATTATTTTAGGTTTTATACCAGTATATGCTGACGCTGCTTTGATTGAATTAAATCTTTTACAAAATCTATTTGTTAGATCAAATCCAACATGTCTTATTGGTTTATAATAAGACATTATATATATTTCATTTGTTTAATATAACATTTTGACTAATAAGTACATAGTAGTAACAAGGAATGATGTATCCTCTCTCAGAGACACCTCGGCCCCAAAGCGTTGTACGTTAACATTTTTTGTCAGAAAATGTGTTAACATTTTGAGCTAAAAAGGACTGCTGACAAAAATGTTAACATACAACGTTTTGGGGGGCCGGGGGGTCTCTGAGAGAGGATCATCAATTCCTCATTACTACTTTAGAAATGAACCTTCAATAATACGGACAATCTAATTATGCAATACCAAAAGTAACAGTATTCAAGTAGTTGATTTATCTCCATTACCCACGTATGTATTGTGAAACTCAAGGGAATACCATTTCACGATCAGTAGATACGAACTGTGAGAAATATGTTTGGTAATGGTCTCTAGATATACATTGCATGTTTCAACAACTCTCAGAATATTTTAAATGTACCGACAAATTGCTCCTAATTTGAAAATTAATTATATGCCATTGATAATACAGTTTTAATACTCAAGGTAAATCTAAGCTTTATTTAACCAAGGTTTATATTATTTGAATAATTAACATGAGTTACGAGCCTATGCTCTTAACATAAGTAAAAGAAAAGAGTGAAGACAACAAGCTCTGTAAAATTTAACAAATAATTTATTTCCTAGAATACAAAGTGAAAAATTTGAAGAAAAAAAAGAACTTACGGTTTTGAGAATTACATCCAAAAACAATCCAAGAATTAAAGACACAAGTACTAGTAATAAAAAGTCCTGAATAAAACTCAGTTTGAGTCCCGAAGAGATCCGAAATTGAAGGCGATGACGTGTCTGTTATAGCCTGCGAAGTGCTGATGTATCAACAGTGTCTTGCTGAATCACAGAACTATTATTCCAGGTTTGAATTCAGTATAAATTCCAATGCATGTCTTTATCCAAGAATTTTGTCAGAGCACTCTTGTATTTCCAGAGAAAATAGTCACTTGAATTCCATAATTTGAAGAAAATAAAATTCAGCCCAAACTGTGTTATATGCTAAAGCACGACTGATAAAATCCTCACAGTCACAAGATAATATAGTTCACTGCTTGACCTCAGGTCAAAATTAGCTTTTCTAAAAACAATCATTACTTAATGGAAAATAACCTTCTGCGTTGTTTATTTACAACACAATAGCCTACAAAATTCACTTAGGAATCTCCAAAACCCTGCCCCTGATCAACATATTTACTCCTTCTTGTTTACATGAATAATAATAATCTTGATAATAAGCTCATACACTTAGAGAATAATGAACTATTATTAATTGTTTACATAAATGAAATAAATAAAAACAAATTTTAAAAAAAGACAGTCAGGTCAAGCAGAAATGAACTCAATTTTGGACAAGGTCATGTCCAGCATACAATGTTACATTACAATAGCATATAATGAAATAAAAAAAAACTAACAAACAAACAATTAAATTAAATATACATATCGTGTGTGTGTGTGTGTGTGTGTGTGTGTGTGTGTGTGTGTCCTGTGGTTCATGGATGGATGGACGAATAGATGAACGGATACACAAATGAAAACGAAATTGATCAATATTTGACTTCATCGATTTTCATCGACTCATTGATCAGAACATATTTACTCTTTTAACCTTGCGTGGAAGGAGGCATTATAATGAACAGTCTGGAAAAGGTGTCAAAACTATTGCTAATGGTTCACATTTCTAATATGGGTTAATCTCTATTTTACACCTGCCAGTAATTAGCGATTAACATTCCGTTATTCGAGAAAAAATAATACAAAACGGGTTAGCTATCTCTCAAAGGGCGATTTATTGTTATTGACAAGTAGTTAAACGCTGTATAAAAAGAGTTAGCCGCTAAATTTGCAGTTATATCAATGCGGGTTAACTGCTATTCAGATACGATTAACCGCTAATTTATAAACGATTAGATCACACGTTTCAAACTAAACATCTTGGCTTCCTTACTCTGAAGAAATATATGTCTGAAAAGCCGCAGACATAATTTCAATAACTTTTACATAAAGTATCTAGGTATGAAATTCATTCAGATTTGTACAAATTATGCTGATTTGTCATTAAATATTGTCATTATTGTAAAACATAGTAAAACATTTGAAAGAATGTTTTCTTAAAAACTGCTGTACATCATTTGAACAAATTTGACATAAAGCATCTAGTTAGGATGTATGTTCAGATTTATATAAATGATACTTTCATTTGCAATAACATATGGCCGACGTTGCGAAAAGGTTAATCGTTTAAACGACGTCTTCCCATAAACCACTAAACAGAATTTGAACAATATGACAGACACAATCCTTAACTTTGTTCAAAATTTTAAAACAAGAGACCTTTCGAAATGTTAACTAATACTCTTCCACGCTCGTGTAAATAAGTAAATCCTTTTAATATATCAAAATATATACAATTGCATAGACTTAATAAATGAGCTAAAAGAAAGACTATATCCACGACAAGAGCAACATTACAGTAGAGGGCTATGAGATACATTGGTTAAACATTACTATACATTTCCAATAGTTTAGTCTAGGTCGTGGGAACATATCCCACATATTGTCCTATATTACATATTTCCAATAGTTCAGTCTAGGTCGTGGGAACATATCCCACATATTGTCCTATATTACATATTTCCAATAGTTTAGTCTAGGTCGTGGGAACATTTTCCACACGTTACGTATGCTGCAATTACTCACACAAGGTTCAAATTAATAGTGTGGCCTGGGGTGGCAGAATGGTCTAAAGCGCTCGCCTTTACCGATCACTGCTATCTCACATCTGCCCGCTTAGGTTCGAATCTCGGGCTGGACCAATGTGGGTATGTGAAAAAACTTGCCAGTGGTTCTTACAGGGGCTATCACGTGTTCTTCTTTTACCAGTTATACTGGCCGCCATGCATACCCTACAATGCGCTGACAAATGACGTAAAACCCACAACAACAATAACAAAGTTGATAGCACTCCCGTTGGCCATAGGCAATAAGATATTCAGGTGCACTAAGCAAGGTTGGTCGATTCACGAAGCATATACCCGGAGTACCTCGATGTCAAAAGCAAAAGCTTGAGAATAACTATCGCCTGATATTCAAAACAAAGATAGAAAAAGGTGATAAAATATAAGAAAACAACAAGGGTGGAAACAGCTATCTATGGCGGGAGTACAAAAAGCATAGCCACTGAGGAAGGACTTGTCCATATCAGTCCCACTAGAACGATTCGGGTCAAGCCTAATCCCTACTCAGTCAAAAGAAACTTCATCTCCCAAACAGAAACAACCTATCACGCTCTAAACGAAATAGTATTAGTAACCAGAAACCTACATCCCTAAAAACGACTGATACACTAGAAAATAAATAATTAAGTAAGCAAATAGCAAATACTGAAACACTAAATGAATCACTATTAGATACATTAAAGTAAGAAAACAAATGCCAGTCAAAAGAATGATAAGTCTGACCGCTTTGCCACTCAAGTCGTATTATTCGCTATGACGAAGAGATAACCTAGAGTCAACGAAATTGACGGCCCACGGTTAGACGTTTCGCAAAACTTAGAAATTAACCAAGTCAAGAGATAACTTACATAGGTAAAAGTGAGAAAGAAAATAATCCATAAAGACAGGAGAACGATTCGGCTCAAGGAATGTTCGCCAGAACGAAGAGGCGACCCAGGGAAAAAAGGAAGAAAAACAATAAGCAGTGACATTTAGGAATCCTGCAAATAAATAATAATAATATAAAAGGACAAAATGTGAGGAGTCGTTGGGTATAGAAAGAACAAACAAATAAGCACTCTAAAATGAGAAATGAAAGGGGAAATAAAAGGAAAACTGAACCAGGGCAAGGAGTTAATACCCGAAGGGCTCAGTAGGAAACTAAAGCAGGAACAGAAGGAAAGACAACAAAAACAGGGGACGTAAAGAAAAGACAAAACAAGGCGAAAGAAGTGGAAAGGAGAAAAGAAGAGATAGAATAGACGACACAACGCAAAAGGTAACACCAGAGGGACAGACAACCACCAACATAAGAAGAAAATAAAACGAAGAGTGGGAGGAGTGGAATGACACAGGGGATGTAAAAAAAAAAAAAGGACGCCGCCAGAAGGGAAACCACCAAGAAAAAAAAACAAAGTCTTTCTTAGGAGTATAACAAATAAAAAGAAAGTTAACAGACACACACACACACACACACACACACACACACAACTAGTGCAAGACTATAATAACACCCAACAGACAAATCTAGATATAGCATAATACTCAACACAAACAATGAACAGATCTATAGCATATATATAGTATAGCACACACATATTGCAAACATACACAAAATAGTGTTACACAAAGAGCATAAATATATAGCACTACATATATTACCATAATTTTCTCGTCATTTATACATAGGGGTTTCATCCTAACAAACGAAAGCCCTCTTCAGAATAAAACTGGGTTGTCCTGACAAAAACCATGATTAGCAAGCAGCTGAATGAACAGCGTCGCATAACTCAAATTAGGATCACACAAATAAGTCGGCTGCTCTTTGACAACCTCTTCGGCACAGTGCCGGATTAAACCCTGTGGAGGCACCTAGGCAGTCGAAATCTCGGGGTCCCCCTCGCAAATTATCTCTTAATACGTCAAGATTTGGTAATCCGGCACTGCTTTGGCACACCATTTTGGAAAACAAACACGTACGAGCAGTACACGAAAAGCATAAACTAATTAGTAGGAAAGTTCACAGCTCAGAAACAGTTCGAATCGGATTTGTGACTACCACATTTTTGGGGCTAGAATAGGGAGAGCCCCTCAAAAATATTTAGCTGCGTGTAACTTTGATAAATTGTAGTCAAAATGACAACTGGTGAGCAGGAGGAATGGAACAGACGACCCGAATGCCAAGATGAGGCAGGCAGAAAGCAGTGCCGGATTAAACCCTGTGGAGGCCCCTAAGCAGTCGAAATCTCGGGAACCCCTCGCAAATTATCTCCTAATACGTTTTTAATTTTTCCAACAATTTTAATAAACCAATTTTATTACACAAAACAAACATTAACAATTATTAATGTTATTAAACAAATTAACATATTATGTTATTAAACAAAAATTACTAAATATTATTAAATAAAATTTAAGAAAGCTTGATTGTAATTTTCTTTCAAGATCAGATCAATTCAAAATTATTTCTATCCGTTGTTGCCGGGCCCCTAAAAGGCGTGGGGCCCATAGGCCGGTGCCTACTCTGCCTATTTGGCAATCCGGCACTGGCAGAAAGGATGCAGCAGGCAGACAGGGCACCCTGCGACCCTCGGCTTTCATTGCGGAGACATTCTAATCTCTAACACCTAGTTAACTAGTGAGCAAAAAATTAATAGCTAAAGAAGTCGTACATAAATAGTATCTGCCGATAAACGAATATAATTCAAATCAACGAACGAAATGGCTGGTTGACATGTCGGAACGATCTGTAGATTTAATGTTTTCGACCATACATTGTTAGATAACTGTATTGTACTATCAATGTAAACATGTGTATGTACGTAGTATTTTCAGTAGACTTTACTGTTATTAAAAACAAAGAGAAGAACAAGACATAATCGGCATGATAAACATCCGGTAAATACTGCTTACTTACACAAAATTCTTTCAGAACACAGAAGTTGTTGCTCGGATGTTTATAAAATGTAAATGATCTCACCATGTAACTTAATTTGACCTTTCTCACGTCGTGTGTTTGACTCCTCTACAACACTTAATATCCGTAACCGAACAGGAGATAACCACTTCCCGATGGATTCACGTGGTCATTAAATAGCGGCCATGCCCTCTTACAAGTCAGTGTGCGATCTCCTATAGATAAAAGTTTGATTTTGCTGAAGTGTGTTTAGGCTTTACTACCAATGTAAGACAGACTTTGATGTTAATACTTTCATGCTTGGGTATATATAGCTAATTACTTTAGCGACAATTTAATTTTCAGCGAAACTTTCCATACAAACTGCACTACAAACTGTTGTTAATGACTTCTATAACACATAGACTGGTATCTCCGCGTTGATTCTTGAGTGGTTTATATGGGCTTATATATTAGGTTTAATCCTTGATTAATTCATCATAAAATAATTATATAAGAAACCATCCTTATTCACAATCCAGTTAGGTGACACGAGCAAAATCAATCAACACGTACATTATAAAACGATATGTAAATGGCAGTGATCTCTGAAGGTGTTTTTATGGACTGCATATGCATTTCAAGGCGTTGTCAATGAAAGATCATTCGATGTACCGTTAATACTTTTTCTCATTTTGTTTTTTAGTAACAATAAAACATTTATGTTCCTAAATTCAACTGAACATTGTAATCATTGCTTATCGAAGACGAATTTGTGCGCAAGTTATATTTAACTCCTCGTTTCGTGTCACCGTGCTTGTATGCACGAGTTCATGTATTTATTTTACCTGTGTGTACGATTTATTCAGCTTAATAGAAGCGGAGTTACAACAAAAGACTGCAGGTCGGCTATATAGTATCTTAATAAAGACGATGCGCATTAAGCTGTTATTTCGTGACAATTTACACAATTAATCAACTGCACCTTTGAAGTTGGATGGCTTAGTGGAATTCACCTGCAAACAACATAGACCCCAATCTGCCCTCGCATAATGCGTTAATAGATCAAGCTCAAGCTTGTTCCACTGATTACTGCTAACAAACTTCAGCGACCCAGCTCGGCCAGCGCATTATGCGACAACAGATCGGGATCTGTGCAGTTTGCAGTTAGGCTCCATTTATAAGCGATTATATACGGTATAGTAAGGTTATACCAGCAAAAATATAACATCCTAAGCTTCCGTGTCTTTATTGTCATGCGAGTATGGTATTCCGTGGATGTAATATATTTTAATTAAGTTTCAAGGTCCCGAGTTACCAATAAACTTGAATTCATGGCGTACGGTAGTCGTGTCTTTCTCCAGTCAGTGACAAAACTTTAAAGACATACGTGCACTTTCAAGACAAATTTAAAGCCCCAATGTTGCCATTATAGGGACAAAAATCGTATATGCCAAATCATAGGACTAATACTGAATCTGGAAAGATATTAGTCCTAAACATCGTTGAGTTCCATCAAAACCAGATAATATCGACGTTTCATCACATTATGAACCATGTAGTTTCTCCTCTGAGCTGAGATACGCTACCATTTTCCACATGTGTACGAATTAATCCGATGTTGATCGGATTTGACAACGTCAGCTTAGTAAACGTTAGCTAACACAACGATATGTCGGATTGTCTTCAGCCCAAGTTCACCCTTCAATTTATATTCCAACGCCCCAGGCAAATATTCACCCGAGTCTTATTTTTTAACTAATGCACGCTTTTTCTTCTCAGATCCGCTTTAAAAGAGGCGGGCCTGCCTCTCTTCATTCCCTCTCGAATCCATATAATCGTCCAAGTGTGAATGTTATTGTTCTTAGATTAGTCACTAACGAAATTTATCAAATGTATCTAATCATTTCTTTTGCAGCACTCCGGCAAAGGATCAGAATTACGAGCGAATTTGTTGACTGACTTAAGGAGTGACACCTCTTAATTTTAAACTGAATATTTGAACGTCGTTTAAACCTAACATCTTGATTTTTTCAAAGAACGGTTTATCTCAAATAACTTTTTTAACAAATAATTTCCATCCTTCCAAACTTTAGTTAAGTTGGAAAAATGGTAAAAATTTATGATAAACGGCGGTATTCGGGCTTTAAGTAAATGAACTTTGTTATCAGGTATAGTTAGTTAGTCCTCTTCGTCCCGCCTGGAATATAAGATTGCAACTATCTTCCGCCATCTAGGTTGGTCTTGAGCAATGGCTTGTGTCTCTCCCCAGGAAAGTTCCATCTCCTCCAGCTCAGTGATCACTGTCCTCCTCCAGGTTATCTTTGACCGTCCACATTTGTTCTTACCAGCTGGTGTCCATCTGAGGGCTACCTTGGGTATCCGTTCTTGGAGCATCCTCATTACGTGCTCGAGCAACTTGATCCTGCGCATCTTGATCTCCAGGGAAATGTTGTTACATCCCGTCTTTTCATATAGGTTCACATTGGAGATCTTGTTTGGCCAATTAATATTGTCAGATTTTATGGAGGCAACTATTGTGAAATGAATTTACTCAGATCATGTCTGCCTTCACTACTCTCTGACATTCGAAGCCGTACAACAGTACCGACTTTACATTGCTGTTGTAAAGTCTGATCTTTGTCTTGAGACTATATTGCTTTGATTTCCATATAGGGCGGAGTCTGGTGAAAGTACCTCCGGCTTTTTTTAACCTGACTTTGATGTCCTTTTTTTGGCACCGTTGTCGTTGCTAATTAGGCTACCCAGATAGATGAAGTCCTCTTGACACTCAAGCGCCTCTCCGTCAATGGTAATTGGAGGAGTAGCTATGGCGTTAATGCACATAATTTGGGTTTTCTTTGTATTGACATGCAGACCAGTCTGTTTAGCGTACTTGCTGAGTCTGTCTGATTTCTCTTGAAGATGAGAGGGTCTAGATGAAATGACAGTCATATCATCAGCAAAATCCAGATCTTCAAGGTGTGAGAAGAGTGCCCACTGGATCCCTCTGGAATGATCAGATGTTGTTTGAAGCATTATCCAGTCAATGGTGATGAGGAACAGAATATGAGAGAGGATGCAACCTTGCCTAACACCAGACATTACTTTGAACTACTCGGTAAGACTGTTGTTAAGGAATAATGCTGCATTCGAAGTGCTCGTAAAACTTCCCAATTAGTTTGACTATCTTGGGTGTTATTCCCTAGGCACTATGAATCTTCCATAGACTGTCGCGGTAAACACTGTCAAATGCCTTCTTGAAGTCAATGAAGGTGGTGTAAAGGGGGACATTGCACTCTAAACACTCCTCAGTGATGTTGCGTAGAGCCAATATCTGATCTATGCATCCTCTTCCTTTGCGGAACCTGCTTGTTCTTCTCTAAGTTTGTCATCTATAATTGTGTTAATACTTCGGAGAAGAATTCTGAAGAAAACTTTACTAGAGATAGAAAGGAGTGTTATCCCTCATCAGTTGTCGCACTCGCTGAGTTCACTTTTTGGTAGCTTAACAATGAGGCCTTTTCACTAGTCCTGTGGGATGACATCATTTTTCCATCTCTTTCTAAAGAGGTCAGTCAGCACATTTGCAGCTGTGGTTACATCAGCTTTCATCAACTCATCTTGTATGAAATCAATCCCAGGTGCCTTGCCGTTCTTTATGGCTTTGATGGCTGCTTTGACCTCTGCTTGAGTAGGTCGGCTGACATCGATGTCATTAATGTCACCTGAAGGTGGCGGGTCTGCTGGCTCATCAGGCTCAGGCTGGTTTAGTATTTCCTCGTAGTGCTGGACCCATCTCGCAGCCTGTTCCTTTGCGTTGTTATCACTCTTCCCTGTTTATCTTTAACTGGCATGGAGTGGTTAGATCCTTATTCACAGAGCTGTTTTGTAATCTTGTATTCCATGTTCAGTTCACTCTTTCCTTCTGCTTGTTCTGCCTCATTGGCAATTCCTCAACAAAAGTCCTTTTATCCTTCGGGCACTCCTTTTCACTTCTTTATCCTTCAGTTTATAATCTTTCTGTGCTCGTTCAATCAACCTGAGTGATTTAGCACTCAGCAGTTTGTCTTTGGCCTTTCTCCTTTCGTCTGTTATTTTCTAAGTCTCTGATGTTAACCATCTCTTTTTCTTTTTTCTTTCGATAACCAATGATTTTCTTTGCTGATTAAGAGTATGTATTTTTGATGTTAGTACATGTACTTTCTACTGTGTTATCGTCTTCCCCATCTTCGCTGGCTAATGAATTTAAAGGATTTCTAAGCTCGATGGTAACATATCTCTTTATTTCTGAAGAGCAAAGTTTGCTGATGTCAAAAACGTTTTGTTGTTGTTGTATGGTATATGTTGCCCGTAGTTTTAGATTTATCTGGGTATTCAGAAAATAATGATCACTATTGACATTCGCCCCGCGATGGACCTTGACATCTTGTAGAGATCGGCGTCACTTTTTATTAATGACAATATGGTCAATCTTGTTGGCAGTGTGCCCATCTGTGGATTTGCAAGTTAGTTTGCGGGTGTCTTTGTGCCGCCTATTACGCTTTGTTGAGGCAGAAGTCCACAAGTCTTTTACCATTGTCGTTGGTGACTCCACAGACATTTTGCTCCATCACCTCCTCATTGTTTGTATTGTCTGTTCCTACCTTGGCATTCATATAATAATAATAATAATGAGGACTTTGTATAGCGCCTAAACTTTAGAAGCTCTAAGCGCTTTACAACATTTGACAACACTTAAAAAAACATATATAATGATATGATTACAAAAATAAAAACAAACACCACGAAATTAGAAACAGAAAACATGCTGTAAATATTTAAGGTAAGGATACATTATAAGGATACATTATTAGGTCTTTAAGTCTGTTCTTGCAGTTGAAATAGGTGAGTTTTAAGAGCGCTCTTGAATGAGATCACTGTGTCTTTGTGTCTAAGTGCAGTGGGCAATTCGTTCCACATTGCTGGGCCCTGGTATGCAAAAGAGCGTTGTCCATATGATTTCATTTTCATAGTGGGATTAACGAGAATACGAGTGTCAGAAGAGAAGCGTAAGTATCTTGCAGGTGTGTACACATGGGTAAGGTCAGATAGGTATGTTGCACTGGAGCCCGCCAGTGAAACGTAGCACAGAGAACAAATTTTGTGTTTAATTTTGGACTGTATGGATAGCCAGTGTAGGGTACAGTGCAGGGGAGAGGCGTGCTCTGATCGTGGTACTCTAAGGATGATCCGAGAAGCTGTGTTTTGAACTTTTTGAAGTTCCTGGAGTAAATATTGAGACGAACCAGACAGAATTGAGTTACAATAGTCCAGTCTTGAAAGTACTAGGGAACACACAAGTGTTTTAGTGGCATCAACTGAAAGACACTTGCGAATGGAGCTGATGCGTCTCAGTTCAAGATATGCAGCCTTGCATATGTTCATGACATGTTGGTGCAATGAGAGAGTACTGTCAAGAGTAACACCGAGGTTTCGTACTGACTGTGTGAATTTAATGTTGGTGTTGCTGATATTTATTGTCTGCGGTAAAGGATGTGAATGAGAAAGTCTTTGTGTTGTAATCAGAATGGCTTCAGTTTTATCATCATTCATCTGCAGCTTGTTACATGTCATCCCTGTTTTCACATCGGAAATGCACCTCTCTACGCCTTGGATGGTAGCTTCAACTTTAGTTGGATCGCTAGATTTGTATATTTGGGTGTCATCAGCATACAATTGGTAAGACACTGGATGATGATCTATGACACTTGAGAGTGGCTGAGTGTATAGAATGAAGAGAACAGGTCCAAGAACAGACCCCTGTGGAACACCACAGCATAGATCAACTGGGCTGGAGTGTATACCATTTGCGGACATAATTTGTGTCCTGTTGACCAAGTAGGACTTGAACCATAATAAGGCCGTATCATGAATGCCAAATACATGCTGGAGACGGTGAAGTAATATATCATGGTCTATAGTGTCAAATGCTGCAGACAAGTCAAGGAGAGTGAGGACTGTAATCTTTCTGCTATCCAAAGCAGAGAGAACGTCATTGACTACTTTCAGAAGAGTAGTTTCAGTACTGTGGCAGGGGCGATATTCAGACTGTACATTGCTAAAAAGACTGTTTGAATTCAGATAAGATTCAAGCTGGGATAGAACATTTTCTAAGATTTTTGACATGAATTGGAGATTAGAAACTGGGCGGTAGTTCTTTAAATCATTATGGTCGAGTGTTGGTTTCTTCAGCAGAAGCTTTACAACGGCAGTTTTGTAAAATGATGGGAATTCCCCAGATGAGAGAGAGGTATTAATAACATCAGTTAGTGCAGGCAATATTGGATCTAAGCACTCTAGCAACAGAGACGTCGGAATCGGATCAAGTTCACATGACTTTGGTGCACTCTTCATCACGATTGTACGTACTAAATCCAGAGAGACAGGTTCAAATGCTGCTAACGGTTGCCGCTGAATTCTGTATTGCAACTGTATGGTGACGACGAGTCAACTGAAATTGTGTTGTCAAGTTTATCTCTGATGGTTTGTACTTTGTCACGGAAGAAATTTGCAAACAGGTCCGGAAGGTCGACTAGAGAGAAGGTAGCTGGAAGTGGTGTACATTTGTTCCTTGACATTAGCTTGTTAGTAATCTCAAATAGCTCTTTGCAGCTGGAACTTTCCGTGATTTTAGTATTGTAGTGGGCTGATTTCGCTGCATGGACTATGTTTGTGACATTCTTCTTAGCGGCCTCATAGATCTGCTTATGAATAGTGAGTCTGGTGGAAAGCCAAAGCCTCTCAGCTTTACGGCGGTCTCTTTTACCAGTGTGAAGCTGGTCCCTAACACTGCTATACCACGGAGAACACTTCTGAATTGCTACTCTGCACTTGGTTGCTGGGGCATGTTTATCAAGCAATGAACGCATGCAATTATCGAGTTGTTCTGCTGTAGGAGGTAAGCTAGTTGTTAGGTTTGCTTGGATGTCATGCATTAGTTGGGTTCTGTTTATCATACGGAGGTTTCTCTTAGTAGCGAATAAAGGTGGAGGGTTAGGGACTGATACATCAAGATGGCATATAATGCAGAGGTGATCTGATGAAAGTTCGTGGGACACCAGGGAGGACTGTAGAATATAATCATCAGGTCTGTAAAGAATCCAGTCTAAAATGTGACCATGTTTATGGGTGGGCTGGCTAACTGACTGTTTGAGGTTGAAAACGTGAATGGAATCTAGGAGTTTCGATGTGCATGGGTTTCCAGGACAGTCAAAGTGAAAGTTGAAATCTCCAAGAATAATCAGGTTGCCACCTATCGAATTTCCATACTCCAGGAGATTCGGAAACTGCTCCAAAAAGAGAGATTCTGTCAGCTTGTTTTTCTACTAGGAGGAGGGCGGTAGAGGCAGAAAAAATGGACTGACCTTTGTTCCAGTGTGAGTGTGGTTTAGACTAGTTCAAACGATGTATGGTAGAAATTAAAGGTTGTAGTGTGGTTAAGACGGTTGATCATGGAGTTCTTTGCGATGACAGCAATTCCACCTCCGCGAGAGTGGCGGGGGAACGACTTGATGGAGTAACCGGTGGGTGTTAGATCCACGCACTTGGGTTCATCGCCTGATGTTTTTAGCCATGTTTCTGTCAGGAAAAAGACGTCGATATTCTGATTGTTGATAAAATTAACTATTTCTGTGCGCTTTTCCGATGGTCCTACTGATTGGGCATTGAATAATGCGATGCGCAGTGGTATCTCTTCGATAGCTGACACAAAGGTTGATGATTTAATTGGAATTTGGATTAGGTTGTCTAAATTAACGGCCGAATTTTT
>JAECUM010091083.1:0-58912 GCA_016617855.1 Megalonaias nervosa
TAGACCACCATATACCACCACTAGAATTTATAAATCAGTTGTCATCCACATCCACTGAAATAAATTTATCACCCAAATTGTCAGGAGTGGTTTTAGTCATTGCTATATACATTTACCCCACACCATCATATTAATCCGTTTTATTTTCTATTCAGAAATGCAAACAGCGATTGCAGATCACCCCAGTATACAGTCATTGTAATGACAACAGAACCATTTAAGTTGTTTGGACGAGTGATTTGCTGTAATCCCAAATATACTACCTACTTTTGCTCAGCATTAATGCAAAGTCATAGTTATAAAGTTTTCAATTAATACTGGGTTTAATTGATGTATCTTTTACTTTGTCTTTTAGAGAATGACTCGATTGCTTTTATCAGGCTCAAACTTTACCCATAAAATTGAATGGTTTACTCCCAAACCTGGTTTGAGGCATTTGTCCACACCTGTTTAATTGTTCATCTCAAATACATTACAAGGCTAGTGTCCTTGACTTTCTGCATGAATTTCAGTTCCAGTATTTTTAAAACCTAAATACAAATTTCCTTTTAGAAACTCCCAGTGTCTGATTGATGCATTTTAGTGTTGGTAAAAAATTGAGACATTATGGTTTGGTTTGATTTTGTGGAGCTTAACAACATTTTTCAGTACATGATAGGCTATACACCGACTGGCCAATATATTTAGTGGAAAAAGAATCTTGGCAGAACAACTGACCCCACGGGAAGCTACTGGCAAGCTTTCTCACGTACCCAAGTTGGTCAAGCTGAGATTTGAACTCACATGGACAGAGATGAGACATGTAAGTGAGCTGTAAAGGCAAATGCCTTTGACCACTCAGTCACCCAGGACCCCTCAGACCCTGTGGACATGTCCAGCAAATATGAGTGTTTTGTGGACATCAGTCACTGTGTTATAGCAGGATTTTGATGTATCAATACAATCATCTTCATCCCTCACTCCTTAGAAGCCACTCCTTCTGCAGTAGAATACAGGTGACACTAGATTTATGCCATGCATTCCTGAGGTTAAGGCATTAATCAAAAGTAATTTTCCCGTAGGATACTTGTAAATTAAGAACATTCTTTGGCAATTTACACCTCTAAGTTTTCAAGTAATGATTATTTATGCATAATTTTCAAACAAATTCATACATATAATATGTACATGGGCTGCACACGAGTCACAGTACAGGGGGCCAGCGACAGCATAAAAATGAGCACAGGAGCACAAATTGAATGTTATTTCTTCGTTAAAAATGGCATTAAAATGAAAGCACATGAATCTAATTGGTGTAAAGTGAGTGTCACCTGCAGTGACCTTATAAAAATTGTAGTCTTTCATGATGGGGACTTATGGATAAAATACACTATTTTGGCCTCAGATGCAGGAGGTCATGGGTTTAAACCCAGCCGAGTTATACCAGAGACTTTTAAAAATGGTACTTGCAGCTGCCTCACCTGGCACTCAGCATTAAGAGGTTAATGTTTGGACTAGTAGGCCTGGTGTTAGGTTATTGTGATTGGGTGGGACATGATGCTACATCACTTTAAACTACCAAACTGCAGACCTCATTGCGATATGACTCAAATTGTTAAAGCTATATTAAAAATCCAAAAACACACACATACTATTTCAGCGTTGGTCAAAGTGAAGTTATAAAAGGCCATCAATTTTTTTCAGAGGTCTTGCTAGGATTTTAAAACTACGAGTCCAGGACTCCCATTTTGGTAACAATAGGAATCCCACCAGCAAAAGTTGCAGTCCCCTTCCAGAAAATTTTGCAGATTAGAAGAATTATTGGTTGCCATTGAGTTTAGTTTCTGCATTCTTTATAACACTGACATATAACTCTTGTTTGTCCATCAGAGTGAGACTCAGTTTTGTCAGTCCAAGGAAATGTCTTATTCCAAACACTAAGCCAGGCATTACACACTTTCTTACACTTGGCTACTGTCCCATCCAAACTATCAGTTCTAGCAGCTTTAGCACTCATCCGAATTTCATTACAGTCTTCGTCAATTTGCCATTTAACCCCCAAAATACTTAACCAGATTTGCATATGGCATTTTGTCTAAGTCTCAACATGTCTTGATTCTGAGGTCATGTGCACTACTTATTCAGCTTCACTCAGAAATGAACACAATAATTAAAGCTAAAGTTGTTTATTTGATGTACTCTTATAAATGATCACATGTACATCTCTGGGTCTTTCTGCCTCTGAATTCAATCAGTGTAAATATCAGCACATTTTCCCACCCAGCTGCCAGTCAGAGTCTTTGAACTTGTTGCCTAGCTATTGCATCATGTTCTTTGATGTACTCTTATTATGGCAACATGTACATCAGGGGCTCTTTCAGCCACTGAACTCTGTCATTGTAAATATCAGCCTATTTTCCCACCCAGCTGCCAGTCAAAATCTTTAACTTGCTGCCCAGCTATTGCATCATGTTCTTTTGATGTACTCATAATGGCAACATGTACATCAGGGGCTCAAAACTGTTCAAGATATCTCAATGGAAGTTTATAAACATATTAGACTGGTGATTCAAATGTTCCTTTTGTTGTTCACAATTGTCAGTGTTGTATTTTGAGCATCAGATTGACGGTTTCACACATTTTGTATTAGCTCTACAGTGATAGACCAGAACAGATTATGGGATGGTCCATCATCTGTCGTACTATCTATCCATTAGTACATGTTTGTTATCACTACTCCTTCTAAAGTACTTGGAGGATTGCCATCAAACTTTACACACACATTCAGCCCATGGTCTACCATATAAACTCTCTTATAAGTTAATTCAACAAAAAGTTGACCCCCCCCCATTTTAGGGATGCGAAAAGCGAATTTCTCATTGACTCTCCCATAAATCAAGGTTTTTCGTAAAGGTCAGATCCATCTGCATGGGATGACATGTGGTCAGTGAGTCCAAGTTGCACTTAGGGTTAAAAAAAATAAGTCAAACTGGATAGTTCGATAGACAGAGAGATAGGACAAGTAAAGATGAAACCAATGTACCGTATTAACCGTATATATTGGTACACGATAAAATAATAATTTTTTTTCCTGTCTCAGAACTCATGGTGAAACTTTTTTCACCTAGGTCAAATGTCCCAAGACTTAAGAAACGAAATAAACTTGTATTGCATTTGTGCTTCCCCCCATGCACGTTACAATAAAATAGATAAACAGAATGCTTATTTGATAATAAAAAGAAAGAAAACTAACCTTGTATTGTTATCATTTATTCCTTTTTTTTTCAACATGAGCATTAAAGAATAAAATATATCCATGAAATCTGTATATGTAGCATATGCATCCTTACTGTAGCGTGTATTGTTTATGTCCGATAACACACGCCACGTTGTTCATTGACATGAACATTGAGAAACAAATTGTGTTTGGTTGTGCTCAAAGGTTTGAATATGTTATCTGACTGGAAATTGGATCCAACAGAATCGCAAACAAGAGGGAAATAATCAACTGATATATTGAAGACAACTGCCATTCACGCATGATAATGTGTTAGGTGCAAAATAATCAAGATTGAATTATATCCAGGTCTACTGTATGACATGTACCTCGCAAATAAAAATCATTATTTGAAAACACATTCACTTGAATGTAAGTGACAATCTTTTCGCCAGCACAGGTTACAAAAGTATCATTACTATTTACCCACAGACATCAGTGCTCCTTTGTATTAATTATAACTACAGATGCCAAGTACATAGAAGCCCGGGTGGTGAATAAACACAACTGTTAGCGAGCAGTAAACACCTTCTTTGAACTTACCAACAGGACATCAAAGACAAAGGTTATTTTTGTTACAAACAAGCTGACCTCAGAAGCCGACTCTGAAGCCACTTCTTTTTAAAGGATATCAATACAAGGTTATTTTGTTGCAAAGCAAGCTGACATTGGAAGCCAACTACAGATTCTTGTAAAGGTGCTGATTTTTTTTTTTTTGAATATACAAAGACAGCTGAGATATGGAAGCTGACTTTGGTTCCATTTCACTGGTATTCACAGTAATTTGAAAAATAAATTGAAACAATGGAACAATTTTTAAAGTGACACAATATAGTGCTTCGTGCACAGACATCAATGATCCAGCGTCGTCCAGAAGATTTGGAGAAAATAAAATCAAGTGATGAATTCGTGAAGACCAGAAGAGAAGCAGATGATTTCACCGATAATATGATCATTAACATGGATGAAATTCTAGTGTACTTTGATCGCATTCCAGAATGGACTGACGATAAGATGGAGGTCAAAAGTGTGAGAATTCGACTGGTGCAGATTTGAAAAAATCTGACTTTAGTCCTTGCAGTTTCCACTTCAGGTGTGTGTTGCCTTTAACAATTTTTCACAGTATGAGAAAGCTAAAAAAAATATTCATGCACCAAAAGAATGGATCATATGTGTGCATGAGAAGGGTTGTGTTGATGAGATGCTGCCGCAGTGAATTAAAGAGTTGTATCTCAAGTTCACAGTTTTATATTTTTTTTAAATAAAATTTCAGTTTGAGTGCATTTTCGGACATATAATTTTCGAATGATTTAAAAGGTGTCCCACAGCTTATGACTCAAAAAAACAATGTGTCCCAGAACATACAGTGCACAAAAAAAATTACTTTAAAATTAATTTATGGTGTCCCATCATATATGGTGTCCCAACATATATGATAAATATGGTAGAATAAACACATTTGTATTAAATTGACAACGAACATTTTATCCATCTTCATATAATGAAATCGTAATGCTTAACAGTTTTAATCCATTGATATAATATATCCATGGATTGAACTGTATGTCATATATGAGTATAAAAATGGTAATCCAGAATGATGTGATTCACATTATCATGTAATACATTAATTCCAAAAGTATTATGATAAACTTAAGTCCACACTTTTGTGATTCACAGTATCCAGTAAATGTCACTGTCTGATGTCATCTGGTTCAAAGCCCAAGAATTCATCTTCATCGTCAGAGTTAACAAATGAAGTTCAGAATTCCTCCACGGTCATCCAGGCATCATAAACATCATCTGACTCGGATTCCTTGTCTGATTATCTTGAATGAAATCGCTGAAGAGCTTGTCATCCTCCGTCCCATCCATTGCATTGAAAATACCACATTTCTAAAATGATTTGGACACTCATTTGGAATTTCCCCCCATGCATTGCACACCCACTGAGATTTCCTGCCTTTGTAAATTCTTTGGGCTCATCTACAGTCTACTTGTGCCACTGTTTACACATATTTGCCTTGAACAGCTTGTTCAGGCAAACATCAGTGGTTGCAGTACAGATGTGGTGCCACCACGGATCACAGTTTGGTATGTTTGATGTAGCCGCAACTTCTGTTTCGCAGAATGCATCGGATGCACCAAAAACACTGCTCTAGAACCCACTCAATTAAACCAAACTCCCAATCTGCATAAAGGCTTTCCATTATTCAAGTTTTCTTCAGATGTATGTCACTATCAAATAGAACTGACTCTTTCTTGAACCAGTCATGCACCTGTTTCTATGATAACATCAAATTTATGTTCAGAAGTACTGTTGATGTTTTTCTTTGCAAAGTTTATAACCTTTAACTTAAATGCTCTATTGTATGGATAACATTTTCTTTTCCCCATATCGGTCAAAGGACCTAAGTTTAGCAATTCACGATGTATGATATCTAAGTGACAGAGTACACTGTAATTGACATAACATTGACTATTCATAAACTTGGACCATTATTTATGTTGAGCTCGAGCGTGGGGTTTGTAAGAGACACTTTGATCATACAGTCTTTAAAATCACATCAAAGGATTGCCACAACTGAAAAGGTGTCATTTGTGCTGTTTGATCAAAGGGATTCAACTTGGCATTGAACAAGTATCCAATCCATGGCACTCTCAGAGGATTGTCCACTGAGTAAACAAAGCAAAGCTGCTTTTACATTCTAAAGGATTAAGGTCATATTTATCTAATTAGCACCTCTGTCAAAAATTGTGAATTGAGAAAACAGCACAAGTTTGTCTTTGCAAGCTAAGGGAGTAAGTTCAGATTTTAATTTTTTTATATATCTCACTTATAAGACAACCCCTACTCTTCATTTATATGTTTTTCAGTAAGAATGGTCAACTTATAAGAGAGTATATATATGATAGGTGATCCTAAATAAAAATGGTGCAGCTCAGACATCCAATATGGCCACCACACAGGCCATCTTGAAAATATTATCACTACTCCTTCTCAATGGATGATCATATCAGCATGAGGTTTTCACTAAAAGACTTCTTATGATGTCTTGTTGGTCCTAAATGAAAATGTTATTGATTTAGTGTCTCAGAAATGTAGAAAAGTTTTGGTATTTTTTCTTTTGATTTATCCTCATGACTTTCTTTTGCAATCACTTTGTGTTTTATTCATCTTTGGCTTCAATTCTGACTTCAGAATGCTATAGTCTGGACCTATCATGGTGAGAATATTGACTGCTGGAAAGTGAACTGAATAATATCTGAGAAGGTTCTTTCTTCCTCTGTTTATAAGTTCTCTTTAAAGTCTACTTGCAGTTCTATTTTTTCCTCAGTTTCATCAAAGTCTTCTTTGACGTCATTCTCTTGGACAGTTCAGTCAAATTCAGTAGCTTACTTCATGTCTCAGACTACATTTATCTAGCTTTTTATTTTGAACCATATCTTCGTACTTTTCTCAATTTATTTTGTCCATAACAGGAGGAAAGGTTTTTGCTATGAATTTAATTCATCTGTGGGGACTCTGTTGGCTTTTTTTTTTTAATCTTTCTTTCAACAACATCTTTAACACATTGGATATGTCATATCAAGGGAAATGGGAGCTACGTGTATTTCCCAAGGACATGCCAAAGCATTTGACCCAGTCTGGCCTGGTCAGGTATCAGATCCACAACTCTTGGATTACAAGTCCAATGCTTTACTGTGAGCTGTCATCGCTACCATGCCAAGTATTAGTCTCTGGGGATTGAAATCATGGTATCTAGTAATACGAAACATGTGCATTTAAAGAATCAACTTGGTTTCATTAACATTTTCACATGCAGTACAAATATTATCTCAAATGGACCAGTTAATTTCCATAGAAAATGCAAACTGTCATAGAGAGGGTAACCACAGAAGAGACTTTACCACACTTAAAATGCCCTGACAGGCAGCCAGCACTCAGACTACCCAGTGGTTTGGGGACAACACTGTAAACATTGAAGAAATTCATGCTCAATGTACAGCATTGACCATAATCATTAAAAATGATGTATTTTAAAGTTATGCACTTACGTTGTAGGCCTGCTCCGGTGGCCTAAGCAGTTAGAGCATCTGCCTCAGATGCAGGAGGTTGCAGGTTTGAACCATTGCCAAGTCATACCAAAGATTTATTAAGATGGTACTTGCAGCTGCCTCACTTGGCACTCAGCATTAAGAGGTTAGTGTTAGGACTGGTCATCCTGGTGTCAGGATAATGTGACTAGGTGGGACAATGCTTCGTGTCTGTGGCATGATGTCCCAGTGCTAGATATCTCTATAAACTGCCAAACTGCAGACATCATAGTGATATGACTGAAAAATTGTTAAAGCTACATTAAAAATCCAAATCACTCACACACTTACATTGTAAATTTACTTGAACCAGAGTTGTGCAGGTATCCCACAATTCCATGCTCAAGTTGTATTGCTTACTTTGATCATGAAACAAGATGTTTTTGACACATATGTTGTAAATTTACTTACACCTTGTCATTTACTAAAGGACAGTTCAATTTTGATAAATAAAATATTAAAAAATTTGTATAATTTCAGATAGTTGTTCTGGAACTGGAGCCAGTGGTTACAGCAGTGGTGCTTCCTATGGTGGCACAGGAACAGGGTCATCTGGCTTCTGGACTGGGGCAGCTACTGGTGGTTTCCTCGGTTATCTCTTTGGAAGAAGAAACAATGGTTACTATGGAAGCACATATGCAACTCCAGGAACATACTACCGCCCAAATTCATGGTGGGGGGGTAGCACCTGGAGCAGCCCGTTTAGTGGCTGGGGCTCAGGCTACACTGGATCACATACATCATATGGTGGGGCACCATCTAGACCCTCCACAACTTCCTTCAGCAGTGGAACTAGGACAGCCTCAGGGTTTGGGGGAACTAAAAGACGTTGATGTCATTGCCAGCTGCAACTATCATTTTGTTACCCTGTGATATTTCACAGTTTGTTAATTACTATATAATTTCAATTTAAAATGTGTAGATAACTACAATTTAAAATGCGTGTGATAAGGATAAAAAGTTGAATTTGAGAGAGAGAATACTTTGAGTTTTACTGGCTTCAGTCTTGAAGGTGCAAGCAGTGTGATTATATTGTAGTTCGTTCAATATCTGACTTGGTTTTAATTAAATTTGGCAGAAATTTATCAGCTATTATGGCAAATCCCAGCAATACTATGCTTTATTATAACACCGATTTTGATATAGCAAGTTTGTGGCATGGCTCTTGAAATTTTACAGTAATGTCGTTGATTTCTTTAAGTACTGCTATGCATTAGTGCCCAAATAAAAAGATTTTCATTTATTAATTTTGCTGTATGTTCTGTATTCCAGAAGAAAAAGTATCAATGTTTCTTGTTCATATTTGAGAGAAAGTTAGCACCATAAAAAGGTGATAATTAACATCATGTTTCAATCCATCCTGTATACAGTCATTGCTAAGTTGAGAGTAAACAAATGCCAACAGATGTATGTTTAGTCATCAGGCATACCCAAGCAACAAGCAAGCAGTAAGTAATGGTTTGAGAAAGTTTCTCACTCGAATTTATCACTCAGTTAATTCACCTACCTATTTAAGCAAAAGTATTAGAACACCAACACATTTTCAGTGAACCATCATACTGTGCACCAGACAACGTCATCATTGCAATAAGTACATCGTCTACATTGTCAGGAGCAGTTTTACAAAACACTGACTATTCATAAACTTGGACCATTATTTATGTAGAGGTTGGGGTCTGTAAGAGGCACTTTGATCACACAGACTTTGAAATCATATTAAAGAATTGCCGCAACTGAGCAGATGTCAACAATTTTTGTTACATCTCGCTTATAAGATGACCCTTACTCTACATTATTAGATTTTTTTATAGTAAAAATGGTCCACTTGTAAATGAGTATATACAGTACTCTTTACCCACAAAATAGAATGGCTTTCTCCCAGACATGGTTTAGTCAGTTTTACACCTGTTGAATTGGGGAGCCACAGTGGCTCAGTGTTTAGCATGCGAGACAAGTGTATGGGTTCAAATCCTACAGTTGGACCAGAGTGGTTCAGCTACCTTGCTGTGTCCTTGGGCAAGGCACTTTGAATCAATTGCCTTGGCACGAAATAACCTGCTTTTGTTGCTGTGCCATAAACACCCAAACCAAACACCTGTTAAATTGATCGTTCTCTGATACATCGTGAGGTCAGGACATGTGTATGAGTTTCAATTCAGGTATTTTTAAAATCTAAATAAGAAATTCCTGATGTCTGATTTATGCATTTTATTGTTGGTCAGAAATCCCTTGGAACATGTCCAGCATATATGAATATTTTCTGAAAACTACAGTGTTTAATTTGTCCGTGTGAGTGTATTAGAAATTAAGTATGGATTTGGGAATTTTAGAAATTATGCTTCCTTGTACACATTTTTTAATAGGATTACTGTTATGGATACATTTAGATCCTTCATTGAGTACACGTTCTCTATTTACAATGTTGTTACTTTTCTCATACATGTATATGTATGTATCAATGCATGGTTCATAGCCAGAAAATAGACATTAAATATATTATCACCACTGTAAGTATTTATTGTCTAATATGTAGCAATTCAAGTTGGCTACTTCATCACCCTTCATCACAGTAGCCCATAGTTTTGCCCACCCCACCTCTCACCCCACCCACTTTACATCTAAAAGGATACACATGCAGTATTTTCTTAAGTTAACTGGCCTGTATGGATAAAGCATGATACGGCACATTGTATGATGCACTTTGTGGACCCCAGCCATCATGTTATGGCAGGGTTTCACTGTCCATCCTTTAATGAGCTTTGATGTTATTACTTTACCGTCAGCTTGTAATTATACATGTCAGGCAAATTTTTCATAAAATTACTGACCATTGCCTCTGATAATTTCCTTCAGTGAATTAGTGAACTCACTGGTGAATTGTTAGCTGCAGCTGGAAACATGAATTGCATTAGCTATGCAGCTTCTGTCAGGAACTACTTCAACTGCAGATGTTCTTTTAACATACATCCTTTGCACTAGTAATAAAATTTGATATGATGTCACACCATGCTCCCAATAACCAGTCATCCAATATGGCAACTTAGTTCAGTGATAATTACTACTCATTTTGGTTGGTGCAATGCTTGTATGTGGAAACAATCTACACAACAACCTTTATTTTTTGTTGACAACGAAACAGAGAAGTGAGAATAAAAGTTTTCACTACGTAATAATTTATAACAAATAGAATGATACATGTTTGCATATTAATTGTATTTGTTAATTCTCTCATGCCTAACATCAGAGAACTTGTACATTAACTTTAGGCACAGATGACTTGTATGATATTTAGGTCTTCAGGAATCATTAAGTACTATTGTAATGTAACATTTAAAGTGCAGCTGTATTTGTCACTTTTATGGACTGTTTATCTAATATAGCAGATATTGTAACACATTTTTTTCTGTCCAAACAGAGAAGATATTAAAATGCCCATTAGATGTATTTTTGATGATTTATTGTAAATATCATTTTGATGATTTAATTGTAAATATATCTGCTTTGTGAATCTGTGTGAACTATATTATATATATTTTGGAGATGTTAAATTTCGTACTAATTGGGTGAGTACAATTGTCTTATTTGTTATGATCATTTTGTCTGCTTCATAAAATATTTGCAAAGTAATTATTTTCTTGTTTATTTGTGTGATAATAAGTGGAATGATAATTTTTACAGGTAGAATAGACAAGTTATGGCGTATCACATTTTCAGCATTTTCATACTGTGTATATCAAATCCTTTAACTCCATGGCTTTGTGTGGATCGCCGATGTATTTTATATAAATGTATGCTTTTCATAGAAAGCATGCTTATACAGGACAAAGGTTTTATTCTTTTCGAAGTAAGCATAGGTTGAAAAAGTAAAAGTGGAGCAATCTGGTTAATTTCATTCAAAAATGGGGTAATCTCCCAGAGTTACCTAGGTTAGAAGCCAAACAATACAAAGAAAAATCGCCAGCTCCATGCTTCTAATGAAATCCCAACATATGAATGGAATTGGAAAAACTCCTTTGTCTTGATGTTTTACCAGGTACTTTATTTCCTTTGCTATTCTACATTGAAATGAATCCATAGCATGCCATAGTTAGATAAGTGGTCATAGTTTTTATCATGTTTCCAAGCAATCTGACTCATTCACTGTTTCAAGCGTGATCATAATGCACATGCACGTTGCTTAAGAATAAATTATTTTATCATTGTTTTCTTTTGTTCTGTATCTTCATGTGTATGTAGTAAGACTTATACAAATTACAAAAAAAAGATACAGTGTTCTGATTGTTTATTTATGTATAGTTCATAATATGTATTATTCATGATTGGGCTGAATATTTAGATAAAAGTGATCAAGTAGAATTTTTGTATTAGACTTTGAAAAAGCTTTTGACACTGTCCCCCGTGAATTATTAAAGAGTGAACTATTTCATTATGGAATTGCAGGTAAAACTCCTCACTGGAGAGACCCTTTTTTATGTTTCCAAGAACAATATGTAGTGGCACTAAATGGTTCCAAATCTAGTTGATCTAAACTTGAATCAGGAGTACCTTTGAGTCACAGAACTTGGACCAGTGCTCTTTTTCCTTGCACATCAATGATATTATGTTTGAAATTTACTCAGAAATTCACCTCTTTGCAGATGACTGTGTATGCTTCATGTAAATCAGAACCCAGCAGGATACGAAAATACCAAGATATTGCATAGTGACATCAAAAAACTTGGACATTGGTCACAAAAATTGGGCGTGGTATTCCAACCTAAAAAAATGCAGTACAATGCAGATGAAAAAATAATAAATGCCATAACACCAATTTGTCATATTCATTCAGCGGTACTTATTTAGAATCCCTCAGTTAAGTAAAATATTTAGGGGTCACAGTTACTAATGATCAGAAATAGAATCTTTGAATTCATGAATTGTGCACCAAAAGCAAATTGTAATCTAGCCCTATTAAGATGTATTTTGTCATCTTGTCCACAGAATACAAATGAATTAGCTTTCAAGGGTTTAGTTGGACACATTTTAGAATATGCTTATACATTTTTGTACACCCACCCACCACCCACGTTTCAGAGGGTGAAAATAAAAAAATCCAAAAGTGAGCAGCCAGGTTTCTTACAGCCAATTATGACTGCACCCCTGGAATTATTACGTCAATATTGAATAAGTTGTCATGGAAATCATTTTAAAAAAGTATACTGGACAATAGATTAGCATTTTTCTAAAAGGGTCTAAACATCAAAGCAATAATACCCTGCTGAAATTTAATCAAATCAAAAAGAACCAGTAGAAATCAACATGAATACTTAACTGATACCATATGCACAAACTGAAAGTTATAAATTAAACTTTTTTCCCAAAAAGGACCAAAGCCTGGAATTCAACACCACAGATAATAATCAAATCTGCCTAATCCAAAGAAAATCAAATTAAACAACTCAAAATTATTCAGACACATTTTTTTTGGATAATGCAAGTTCTATCTTTAAGGGTTGACACTGTGCAGTGAAAAGAAATATATGATGTAGGACTGAATTAATAAAGATCAAAGATATTTTCTTTAATTATGGTTGCTACCCCTGATATAATATCTCTGGCCAGATGGTTAGGCTTCCTCCCATAAAATTTTTATCTGGAGATATGTATAGGTTATTATCTTAGTATTGAAAAATATTGGGCTCAAGGTAATGTGATGCAGAATTCATGAACTTGTGAGGGCATTTTATGCCACATGAACAAAAACCGAGTCTTTTTTTAATACTCGGTCAATAATTTTTATAGTATATGCCTAAAAATAAGCACATTAATCATATGGGAACAGCATAATTAAAACAAAAAAATTTGAACATTTTACGTGACGTTTATTCAGTGAATCAGACCCGAACATCTTGCAGTAATGCACACTACAGCTATGGAATTGTGTATGTTCATGGAATGATTCTCATTCAGCAGTGGCAACCTCTTATATGGGCGGTCACAGGTTCGAACCCTGACCAAGTCATACCAAAGACTTATAAAAATAGTATTAACAGCTGTCTTGCATGGTGCTCAGCATTAAGAGGTTTGTTTTAGGACTGGTAGGCCTGTGTCAGGATAATATCACTGGGTGGGACACCATACTACATGTCTGCTGCATCATGCCCCAGTGCTAGACATCACTATAAAGTGCCACACTGCAGACATCATAGTGATATTACTGAAGATTTTTTTAAAGCTACATTAAAAACCCAAATCACACACACACATGCATTCAGCAATGGATGATACTAAGTTTGTTAAAGAGTGGAATGTCTTGTAACCAAAGAAATGCAATGATTTATTAATATGAGGGGAAAAAATGATCCAATGCATCAGTGAAACTTGATGATTCCATTTTGAAAGAAGAACCAAACCTGAAAAAAGTAAGGATTGCAGGTAAGTTGAAAGTGCAGTTAGATAATGCAGTGAAAAAGGATACAATTCGTGATGGAGTTGCTTTGTGTTTCATAAAATTCCTAGTACAGAATAAATCAATGCTGTTCACAGCAGATAAAAGTGTACTGTTGACGTGGAAGAGGGATGTTGAATAATCTCTCGCTCTGATGAACACTAGTGATCACTAACCATCTGTTTTCAGTGTTTTATAAATCATATTTATTTTGTACTTTTTTTCCTTGCAATTTAAGCCCTTTCTTGTATTAAGATTTTAATTATTTACCTTGAATGATAGATATTTTACTTTGGATGAGAGCTCGATTTATGGATACTCCAGAACTAGTGTAAGGTTGAAAGGGTTGTAGTCATTATCAGCATCTATGGCCATCAGATTTACGTTGTCAGTGCTTGACATTTCTGTTGTCATTTTTTTTTTTAACATAACCAGAAGTACTTCATTGAATACAGGCACATGTTTACCACATAAGGAGACTAAATATTTTTACTTGACTATACCACTGGATATTGACCAGTATCAACAGTGTTAAAATAATGGGATTGTTTATAAAGGACATAATAAGGTAAAATATGTTGTTCCAAATGGTTAGACTTCCCATGAAGTACGTCCATCTCTTCATAACAATTAAGTACTTGATTGGAATATTTTATCTTTAATTATTATTATTTTTCTCGAGAGGCCTTTAGGTAGGTTATATGTTCATTTTTATCTTGTTTTTTATTTTGGCAGATGTAAATATTTGACATTTTCAGTGTGCTCAAGTTGTTTAGGAATGTTTTGGTCGTTAAATTTCAAACACATTAGCATTTTTGCTGGATTCCACGGCATTTAGGGACTATGTATTGATAATGTTGGTGCTTTTGACCAGCTGTCTATATGTTTGTCTGGCATGAAGACTTGTGTTAAGGTTTGTGTTTATCTCAGACACTAGTGCCTGCAGAGTCATTTAACATGGTATATAAATGTGGTGTGAGCAATACTACAGCATTCAGTCAAAACCAGGTCAATGTGGCCTCTATTTTAGTTTCTCAAGTGCAGCATCATGTGAAGGTACATATGTGATATTTAGAGATTGCACAATTAAGATAAAAACAGATCTTTCCAGTCCAGTCAATCTGCCATGGGAAGCTTTCTTGTTAAGCTTTTAAAGTGGAAGCATTTGAAGATTGCAAATAAATATCAGAGGAAAGATTGACCTGTTTGTCATGACACTGCCCTTCTCACTTTGAGTTAGCATGAAAAAATGTTAAATCTACTGTTTTTTGTGTCTCATTTATGTGAACTATGCAGTGGCCATAGTTCAAAGCTTGGTCAGCTAATATCCATTGTGCTTGGTCAAGATATACTGATTCTTTTGAGAATGAGCAGGAGAATCAGTTTATTCTTTTTATAACATTTTTTAAATGTTAATAATGTAATTTCATCTTACATATTTACGTATCATATAGACCAATGGAAGATACTCATGCATTACCTCCCCTGAGCCATCCCTCGTTAGATCCAGTTTTTAGCTTGTTCTTCAAAACATTCTTTGAGTACTTTCTTTTCAGTGACAGTAACAAGTTTGTTAAGTATTGTTTTAAAACCCTTTCAATCTCCCGAGTTTAATTTGTTGTTTTTGTGATGGTAGGAAATGTTAAACTGATGCCTATTCAGATGGATTTTTTAACTTCCTCAAGTTTCATAAGGTTTTCCTTTGAACTTCCGAACAATATCAAAGTGATCATCTATATCACTTGAGCATCATAACTGTCCTTTTCTGCTGCCTTCAAGTATCCTTTTAACACTAATCGTGAACATTGATAGTGGGTATGTTCTTCCTCGAGTATGAAGTACAAGTAGATCTATTGATGTCCTATGAACAAGTTCAGTTTGTATCAGCATGTTTAGTCCAGAATTTGTTTTTATGTACAGAGGATGATTACAGCCAGTTTCAGCAAACTTAGGGACATTTCCATCCATACCTGAAACATTAGAAGTTGTTTATTTAATGTGCAAAAAAGTCTTTAAATGTTGAAATGATATAAGACAGTGTTGAAACAATAGAAGGAATTAATTTAAATGTAAAAAATCTAATGCAAAAGAAATTGAATGTAATATTAAATTGCATGGACTCGTCTATTGTACTTTCTTGTTGAATTGCTAGAGTTGAACTATTTTAGTACGTTTCTTGTGTTTCTGAAACAATATTTTTCAGTGTTAAATTGCTAGAACTCGTTGAACTTAAATCTCAGTCTTTCTTTTATTGTAAAAGATACATCTTTTATGCAGGTACGTACAGTTGGTTTTAATCACCCTTCCTCATTCACGTTCTTCAAAAATTTCCTATCTGTATTCAACATTTATATTTATTAAGCTTATCATTTGTTTTGCATCTCATGTACTCATTTTTCTTATTTTTGCTGATAATACTTTCTTGCAAGTCAATTTATTTAATTGCTTACTATAATCAAATGCAATAAATGTATGGCACACTTGGAATTATCTTTGTATCCTCAACAATTTTGACCTGTTTTTGGCTAAAACAATTTTCTTCTTGTAAGTGTCAGCTTAGTTGCTTTGTTGTTAAGTAAAATAACGATTAATTTATCTAAAATTTTATACATTTTTTGTCATGTGGTTTTGAGTTTAAGTGTGATCTTGCTGAATAAAATTCTCTTTTTCTTCTGTATTTATATTTAGAAAAATTAATTTTTCTCATTTTATTCAAACTATATCTTCCTAATGATTCTTTCTGCTTATTTGTACAAATTTTTGGATTTTATTCATCCAGTTTCCTTTTTGAAGGTTCATTGGAAAATATTTATGATATTTGCTATAGGTCAGATTGATAATTTTACACAATGGATCAGCACTGAACAAAGGATTCTCATCAGTGAGAATTATGTTTCTATCCAGGACCATTTTAACTGATACGTTTGTAATGATTCAAACCCTCAATTCAGGATATTTTTGGTCAGCTGATAACACTTAGACTAATGGTGCCATTTAGGTAATGACTTTTTCTGTGCCTGTTAGTGTCTGTAGTGTCTGTTGGTGAGTTTTAGTGCCCATTAGTAACTTGTAGTGCCAGTTGGTGACTTTTATTTAGTGTCTGTTAGCGACGTTTAGTTAATGCCTATTACTGATGTTAATATTATTTTTTACCTTCCTGAATACATAGTATACCTAAACTTAATGCACTTTCTCAAGACGGGATATGCAGAATCATTCACATTTCAGAAATGTCACATGAATGAAACAGATGAGTTGAACACATAACAACAGCAAGTGAATGATTACCATTAGATATAACTTAACAAGCAGAAGGAAAGGATATGAGAACAAGCAACAAACTGAAACATATTGTCCAATTAAATCATTCTTAAGGAGATTAAAGGAATTCAGTCTTTTGTCAAATATATTAACCCTGAAAAAGTGGACTTTTTTTACCCAAGTATAGAAAAAATTAAAGGAAGCTTGAATAAAGGTATTATGTAGCAAAAAATGTATGATCGTTTGCATGAAACTTTGTATACATTGATGAAGACCATGAAAAAAATAAAGGTAGTGCTAAAACGGAAAGATGATATTGAACAAAAATCAAAGCAAATATGGGAAACGTTTGATTTGAGTCCTCATAGAAAATCTTGTTGGTGAATCATACATGTGTGAGACAAAATGCAAGTGTGAAATCGAGTTTCGTGATATGCGGACATTAGGTGATAGCACAAAAATTACTAATGTATTTGAGCACTTAAGAAGCTTTCATTTAGCAATGATTTGTCTTGAGGTCCTTGGAAATGGAGGGAAAACATTGACTGCCAAGCCACGCTCACACAGGTGTCTGATTCGCTCAGTATCAACTCCCAAGCATGTAACGATGGTAATTGAGTCGCGTTTAGAAATATACTTTTTATTAAATGTTAAATAAATTTATTAAAATTTATAGTGCAGATTTGAGTAACTTATTATCAAGTTAAAATGGTCTTTAAAAATTGTTTAACAGTCGTATAAACTTCTAATAAGTACTGTAAGTTTGGCTATATTTGGGTGCCTCCTATAATAGTTATGTATGCACATCTATATTTGATGTAATATTGACATCCTAATCCAGATTTGCCAAGGCCTCTATCCCATTACAAAAGCAACATGTTCTATTTTCATATGATACCGCTTGTGGCTTAGCTCATCTGCCTGTGTCAACATAATGTCAGTGAAATATTGGCAATTTGTTTAGTCAGCCACGTTTACATATCGTCAGTTCCTTACAGAGTTCTCTCTGGTTTTTTAGAGAGCTGTACAACTCACAGCTGAATTGTGTGTGTGTGTGTGTGTGTGTTTTGCTATACTTGTGAGGACCTAAGTTTGAATGCATACCAACATTTCGAGGACTTAACATTGTGAGGACTTACACACCAGTCCTCGAAATGATTCATCGGCAAATGGTTGAGAATGATCATATTAGATGAACTACATGTTATTGTGATAGTCCTCACAAAGTCGGTAATGTCTGACAGTGAGTTACACTCCATGTGTATAGTTCACACAATTTGTAGTCTTCCTTGGGCTGTAGATTGGTGTGCAAACGCTTAGCCAATCAGAAGGTGTGTGACTTCTGATTGTTTGTCATCCAATCAGGACATCGCTTCTGTGCAGAGTCACTGTAAATTTTGTATACCTATAAATACGACTCATAAAAGTAACCACTAGTATTATTAGTGATTTAGAAAGAATAATTTTGTAATGTAATGCTGGTGATGCCAGCAAAAAGTGCGATATTTTAAGCCCGGTGAGACTGATATAGTGCGGTGTTTTTGATGCGTGATTTGGTGTGTACATGGATTTTATTGCTTCAAGACTGAATGCACCTGTGACCTAACTCTTGGAAGATGGTAAGACCTCGATCAGATTGGTAAGAAACAAAAAGATTCTTTATAACTTATAGTTGTTTATTATATTCGTTCAAAACAGCTGTCCGTTCGTTCATTCGTTATCATCTGTGACAACTTGCTTGTATCCCGTTCCACCAATGACCTTGATGCACAGGGCCTTGTATCATTGCTTATATTTAACTATCAGTCATACAAACAGTATAAAATGATATTATGACTGACAGTTAAATTGTAAGCAACAATATGAGCCCCTGTACAAAGGTCTTGATTATTATATTCCCATGTCACAGACAGTTCACATTGATGTCATAAGAATGGGTTAACGAAGAAGTGGATCACTTCTCTCTCTCTCTCTCTCTCTCTCTCTCTCTCTCTCTCTCTCTCTCTCTTCCATTTCCTTTTCAACTTCATTGTTGAGGGAGAAGCAGACCAAAATGAACTTTATAGTACAAGAAGAATATTGTGCTTTTTTTGTTTTGTTTTTTTTAATTCCAAAAAAAAACCAAAAAGAAAAAGAAAATTAGAACAAGTCAGATAGGCAAGGAAAGGAAAATGGAATACCTCTGTGTCAGTATCTGATACACTCAAAAAGTAAATGGTTGGTCCCTTTCAAGCTAGTACAGTTCTCATTCTTGATGATGCAATATATGCCTCAACAGAAGATAAGGCTCTGTACATGACAGACTCATTGATAAACACACTTTTATATCTCTTTCCTTACATGAATAAAGAAATTACACCACTTGTTAAATCCATGGGAAAGGCTCATTTGTAGTTGTCATTCTTTTCTTTTGCTTGATTCGACATTGTAAATATAGGAAGCAGACAACATAGTATTTTCCTTCTATGTGCGTACATGTGTAGTCCTGCATATACTCCATTGCTGAAAATGGACTTATCCAGGAACCAGAAATGACTGACAAGCATGGTGTTCTTTTAAACTGAAAACTTCATTTGAAGTGAAACATGCAGATGACAACTGTGTTAGGGCCTCCCCACCCCCTGGGCATAATCATGTTTGAAATTATAAATCAATAAATGAACTGATTAAGTCCTGAGCATATTTGATCTCATTTGTGCTTGTGTTTTTTAAATTCGAAGCAGGGTGGGTACAAATAAACGGGGAGGTATATTCAGTCTATAGTTTAAGCTCGATTTAGTGGAACTTAATGTTGTTACTGAATGTGATGGAATGAGATGGCCATGTCAACACATGATATGTCAGAGCACTTTCACATCAACACATATATTCCTGCTGAAAATTAATTCTCAAGTTTGGAAAACTCTGCATATTGCTATTTATACCTTTACACTTCACACAAAGCCCTAACAAACTTTATTCTATTGGGACTGTTCCATACATATATATGAATGTCAGCAGCAACTGGCTATGAGTCAGCTGAGAGACTGCAACTATAATTAACAGTCACCATATTGCTTACATCAACATACAGTGTTGACAACAGCTTTCTTGGGCAAATAAGTCTATTGTAATATTTGTTTCACTGATGTTTTGTTACACTGATACAGAGCTATGGACTTATACAAGTGCTATTTCCCTGCTAATTATTAGCACACAGTTATTAGTTGGCCTAGACTGGACATTAGAAGACGACACTGTCCTGTGCCATAAATATATGACTCCCAAACTACCAGAGTTAAGATTTGTCACACTTTGCACCTTCACACAAGTCTACTACTCCCTGTGCCACCGTTGTAATATATGCTCCAGTATAATACAGTGTTTTAGAGTAACAACAGTAGTACATAGAAAACTCAGATTTACAGGGAAAATGCAACAACAAAACTCACTTTAGCATTCCTAGAGGTTTTCTTATATTTATCATGATTTTGATTGGAGGAGAGATTTTGTCTCGAAAGCAAAATTAATAAAAGTTGGGGAAAATTATGGTATTATAATAAAATCATGTACTTGTTAGTAAAAAATATAGCTTATTAGATTTAGCTTATGACCCTTTCTTAAAATGTTAATGACCAATGTGCATATGCATCCATGATAACTCATTTCTCGAAAAGTGAAGATAACTGTAGACAAAGACAAAGATACAGGAGAAGATTTTAATTTCAATTTATTATTATTCTTACCTTTATCTTCAAAAGAACTAAATTATATAGGTCAGATTAAGTTAAATATCAAGATTCTGTTAAACGATTATTGAAAATTTGTTTTTAAAGAAAAATTGCTTTTATCATCATCCAAGATCATAGTACTTTGATAGATAACAAATGTTGTTGTTGTTGTTGTTGTTGTTGTTGTAGGGTTTAAAGCCATTTTTCAGCACAGGATAGGCTATACATGGCGGCCAGTATAACTGGTGGAGGAAGAACCCAGGAAAACCCTGGGAAGAACCACCCACCCAAGAGAAGCTACTGGCAAGCTTTCTCATGTATCCACTTTAGCCAAGCCTGAGACTTGAACCCATACGGACGTAGGTGAGATGGCAGTGATCCGGAATGGTGAGCACTTTACACCACTCAGCCACCTGGGGCCCCTAAAACAAATGTAAAGGATGCCGATACAACTATGAAATGTACCATAAAAGTATTTGTTTCTTGTAAATATGCGCATATTACAGTAACAAAGAAACACCTGAAAAAAATCAGTTATGGAACTTGAGAATTCTTTACAGTATTCTAAACAGTGTTACTGATGTAGGTGTCCACTGTCTGTCACATTGCCATCACATGTTTAGTAGCTGACTGTTTTAGGCAGAGGTTGGTTTGCCTCATCGAAATAGTTACTAAGGACTTTGACAATAATAATAATAATAATAATGAGGACTTTGTATAGCGCCTAATCTTTAGAAGCTCTAAGTGCTTTACAACATTTGACAACACTTAAAAATCATATATAATGATATGATTACAAAAATAAAAACAAACACCACAAAATTAGAAAACAGAAAACATGCTGTAAATATTTAAGGTAATGAAACATTATTAGGTCTTTAAGTCTGTTCTAGCAGTTGAAATAGGTGAGTTTTGAGAGCTCTCTTGAATGAGATCACTGTGTCTTTGTGTCTAAGTTCATTGGGCAATTCATTCCATGTTGCTGTGCCCTGGTATGCGAAAGAACATTGTCCATATGATTTTATTTTCATAGTGGGAATAATGAGAATACGAGTGTCAGAAGAGGAGAGTAAGTATCTTGATGGTGTGTACATGGGTGAGGTCGGATAGGTATGTTGGACTGGAGCCCATCAGTGAAATGTAGCACAGAGAACAAATTTTGTGTTTAATTTTGGATCGAATGGATAGCCAGTGTAGGGTACAGAGTAGGGGGGAGGCATGCTCCAATCATGGTACTCTAAGGATGATCCGAGAAGCTGTGTTTTGAAGTTTCTGGAGTAGATATTGAGACAAACCAGACAGAACTGAGTTAAAATAGTCCAGCCTTGAAAGTACTAAGGAACACACAAGTGTTTTAGTGGCATCAACTGAAAGATACTTGCGAATGGAGCTGATGCGTCTCAGCTCAAGATATGCAGCCTTGCATATGTTCATGACATGTTGGTGCAATGAGAGAGTACTGTCGAGAGTAACACCTAGGTTTTGTACTGACTGTGAATTTAATGTTGGTATTGCTGATATTTATTGTCTGAGGTAAAGGATGTGAATGAGAAAGTTTTTGTGTTGTAATCAGAATGGCTTCAGTTTTATCATCATTCATCTGCAGCTTGTTACATATCATCCATGATTTCACATTGGAAATGCACCTCTCTACTCCTTGGATGGTAGCTTCAACTTCAGTTGGGTGGCTAGATTTGTATATTTGGGTGTCATCAGCATACAATTGGTGAGACACTGGATGATGGTCTATGACACTTGAGAGTGGCTGAGTGTATAGAATGAAGAGAACAGGTCCAAGAACAGACCCCAGTGGAACACCACAACATAGATCAACTGGGCTGGAGTGTTTTCCATTTGCGGACACAATTTGTGTCCTGTTGACCAAGTAGGACTTGAACCATAGTAAGGCTGTATCGTGAATGCCAAATACATGCTGGAGATGGTGAAGTAATATATCATGGTCTATTGTGTCAAATGCTGCAGACAAGTCAAGGAGGGTGAGGACTGTAATCTTCCGCTATCCAAAGCAGAGAGAAGGTCATTAGCTACTTTCAGAAGAGTAGTTTCAGTACTGTGGCAAGGGCGATATGCAGACTGTACATTGCTAAAAAGACTGTTTGAATTCAGATGAGATACAAGTTGGATAGAACAACTTTTTCTAAGATTTTTGACATAAATGGGAGATTAGAAACTGGGCAGTAGTTCTTTAAATTGTTGTGGTCGAGTGTTGGTTTCTTCAGCAGAGGCTTTACAATGGCAGTTTTGAAAAATGATGGGAATTCCCCGGATGAGAGAGAGATATTAATAACATCAGTTAGTGAAGGCAATATTGGATCTAAGCACTCAAGCAGCAGTGATGTCGGAATCAGATCAAGTTCACATGACATGGGTGCACTCATCACGATTGTACATACTAAATCCATAGAGACAGGCTCAAATGCTGCTAACGGTTGCCACTGAAATTCTGTATCGCAACTGTATGGTGACGACGAGTCAGTTGAAATTGTGTTGTCAAGCTTATCTCTGATGGTTTGTACTTTGTCACGGAAGAAATTTGCAAACAGGTCCGGAAGGTCAATTAGAGAGAAGGTAGGTGGAAGTGGTGTACATTTGTTCCTTGACATTAGCTTGTTAGTAATCTCAAATAGCTCTTTGCAGCTGGAACTGATGAGAACTTCACTGATTCAAAACAGGATAATTAGTGAAATGGATTTTTATGGCAAGTAATTTTTTTGTCATTGAGAGATTCATTCTCTTGAGAACTGAGAGTTTATGACATGGGATCAAAACGGTGCATCATCAAAATGGAGTAGGATGATACTGTTATAGTATCTGCTGTTTTTCAGACCATGATTTTTCATGTATAAAGCACATTAATATAGCTGAAATATCGAAACATATACAGCATAGGGTTAGGAATGATTTAAATTACAGCCTTTGAGAAGAGACATATGATCAAATGCCCTTGAGAATCTGGAATTAACTGACAAATGACTCTTTAGTTTGTAAATCTATTGAGAACACTGCCTCTGTGTGCAAGGAGGGCATACCTTGTCAAAACAACAACATGATTGTTTCTACCTTGAGATTCCTTATCCATATTTTCTGTAGAATTAAATGAATAGTGCATAGTTTTTATTACTTATGCAGTATTTAATGTGTTATTATGACTAGCTTTATTTGAATCTTAAATGATGTTCATGAATTAAGTAGTTGTCCCATTGAAGGCCCCGTTAAGTGGTCAGTAAAGAATAAAATTTTAGAGGCACTGGCTGCATTACTGTTTTAGAAATTAGAAATTAATGCTTGAATGATGGACTACTATAGTATTAATGTTGCTAGCTCAGCAACATAACACTGGTACCCTAGTCCTACTATGTAAGATGTCGCCCCTGATATGTGTAGTGGGATTAGGGGTGGTCATTGTCTTACTTTGTGAACAAACCATGCCAGTGGCCTAGTGGTAAGAGCATCTGCCTTGGATGCGGGAGATTGTGGGTTCGAACCCCGGCCGAGTCATACTAAAGACTTTTAAAAATGGTACTAGTAGCTGCCTCGCTTAGCACTCAGCATTAAGAGGTTAGTGCTAGCACTGGTTGGCCTGAAGTCAGGATAATATGATTGCAGGGCCGGCCTTAGGCTGGTTGGACCGATTTTAAGTTCAATATCATATAAAAGTTTTTAAGTTCAATATCATATAAAACTTGTTTGAAAGTTTTTTTTCAAATGCCTTGTTCACAGGGGGCCCCGACAAAATGATCCAAATCGGGCCGCACGTTTGCTAAGGCCAGTGCTGTGTAACTGGGTGGGACAAGATGCTACATGTATGTAGCATGATGCTCCAGTGCTAGACATTGCTATAAACTGTCTCACTGCAGACATCATAGCGATGTGACTGAAAAGTTTTTAAAGCTACATTAAAACTTCAAAGCACACACCCACACATATTTCCTAAACAATTTCTGCTGCATACATGTTCCATTGTCTAATTGCTTTGGTCATACTGTAGTCAACATGATGCCTTTTTCCTCGTGTTACTATATCCAGACAGTTGTTGTTGTTATTGTAGAGTTTAATGCCAATTTTCAGCACAAGATAGGCTATACATGGCAGCCAGTATCATTGGTGGAGGAAGAACCCTGGAAAACCCCAGAAAGAATCACTGACCTACGAGAAGCTACAGGCAAGCTTTCTCACATACCCACATTGGCTGAACCCGAGACTCGAACCCATGCAGACAGAGATGAGATGGCAGTGGTCCGTAACGGCGAGCACTTTAGACCACTCAGGGCCACATTTCCAGACAGAATCAAGTAGTTTAGTTTGTTTTTAAAGTTTCTGACCACCAAAAGTTATTTGTCATTTTGTTAATAGAAAATTTACACTTAGTTCAAACATATTGGGCATATCTCTGCTTCCATAACTCATCAATCTACTGGAATGGTCAACACATTTTGAAAATCAAAACTGCTTGATTTTATCTGTATATACTTCTGTAAGGAGAAAGGCAGCAGAGTAAATTTTGTATGATTAACACAATTAGAATCAAATCTGAGCAGTTTTATCAATAGTGTCTGGTATGAGAGATATTCTTGAAAACTTGTCCTTGTTGTTGATTGCCGATAGGTTATGCTATAGATCAGTGATTGTTCAGGTAGTGCATGGACCCTCCACCAGTATATATCAGGGGTGATGCCCTACATGGTATGACTGACTGGTACCCTAGCAGCGGCTTCTTATAATGCTTCTAACTTCTGTTGCATAGTAAAAGCGTGAATAGGTTGTTGATACAACCAAAGACTGATCATCCTGACTCCTTGGAAGATATCAATATTGCGCTTGATAAATGGTCCTTGAAATAATGAAATGATGTAAGGCACAAAGTTTAGGTATAGAATGTTATTCAGCTTGTTAAAATTCCACTTAATTTGTTTAAATATGATTACTTTGATTTTGATGACCTCATTTTGCATATTGCTCATTCATTTTTTGTTCCCATTGCAATCCAGTATTTCTCATTATTATTAAAAATAGCTGGAAGGATGATGTTGTCATTGTGGTATCCAAAGTCTGTCCGATTATTCTGCAGTGTTGTTTTGTCTGTTCATATGTCTTTTTGCTGATATTTAACCCAGATATATATCAAAGCCAGACAGAGTGTCATGTACAGCGAAACATTTTCTGTCTAATGCGTTTTATATATCTGATATATAGTTTTCTTAGCTTCAACAATTATGGTGATGAAACTATGCAAATATATATATTATAGTTCACCATTGTCACATATCTGATAGGTCAGATCATAGCAAGATATAAGACACATAGCAGGTCTTGTTACCTTGTTATTGCATTTGTGATAATGAAAACAAATGGCAGGTATCCAGTTCTTATATTTTATTTAATAGAAGATTTATTCTTACAGATGTTATTGAAAACCATCAGGATGATGGTTCAGAGGAAGAAGAAGAAGAAAGAGATGTGTTACAAGTCCATGCTCTTATGGTAAGTAACAGTAAAGAGTGAAAAGCAACAAGCTTTGTAATATTCAACAAATAATTTATTTCCCTAGAATGCAAAGTGAAAATGTAATTAAAAGGTACTGATGGTATTATGCATTAAATCCCAAATAATCCTAGAATTACAGATACAAGTCCTAATAATTTAAAGCCCTGAATAAATTAAATCCAAAGCTGAGGGTGTTGATGTGTCTTTAGTAGCATGTAGAGTGTTGACGTTCCAAGCCTTTTGTTGAATCACAGTAATATCATTCCAGGTTTGAATTCACTATAAATTCCAGTGAATGTCTCTATCCAAGAATTTTATCAGAGCACTTTTGTATTTCCAGGGTAAATCACTTGAATTCAATAATTTGAAGTAAGAGATTCCAGCCCGAAATAAAATACTGACCACAACTTATAATTCAACTTGAAAGTGCTAAATCTTAAAGCATGACTGAAAAATCCTCTCAGTTACAAGATTATATATTTCTCTACTTGACCTCAGGTCACTTTTAGCATTTTCTAAAAAAGACCTAATACCTAATGGACAATAACCTTCTAGAATGGTCCTGATGTTTACAAAATAAAAATGTTAGTTTTTATTGGAAAGCAGAACCTGGACTGTGTGAATTAATCTAAGGGAATTTCAAAACCTAAACCCAGACCCAAATAAACATATTTACTTCTTTTAATAATGATACTGATATTAAGCCCATACACATAGAAAATATTTTAGCTATGTATTATTTGTTTACAAAATAAAATTTAAAAAAATGTCAATTCAGGTCAAGCAGAAGATGAACTCAATTTTAGACAAAGTCAAGTCCAACATACAATGTTACATTACAATAGCATGTAATGAAATACAAAATTTAAAAAAATAACTAACAAACAATGCAAATTAAGTTTACATAACAATAGAATTTATGTAGGTAATTTATTAAACTTGATGCCCCTGGGGTTTAGCACTTGAAATAAATTAATGTGCAATGCTTTAAAAAAAAAAAAAAAACCCAAAACCCAGATGTGATCACAAAAACCACTAAGGCTGTAAATTCCTTTCTTGATGGTTACCACAAACAACCAATTTCAAGATTCCATGATGATCCGTATTGGAAAACGAGTGCATGTATTATGGATATCCACTTAGTAATATCTATAAGTTGAAATTACATGATTATAACATGTTATCTAAATGTATCATACGAGATTGTTTGGACCTTTTGTTGTATCAAAATAATTATATTTCAGAGCATTAGAGCACCAGCAGAAATATATTATTTTTACAAATCACAAGTTTTTCACATGAAAATAAAGAAATCACTGTTAATGCTAATGTTTGCACTTTCAAGATTGTTTTAAAAAAATCAGTGATAACATTATCCCACTATATTAAACTGAGTTCATTTTATGTCAGATCTAATTGTTCCAGTATATCTAAATCATATTTAGTTAATGGCACATTATTCCTTTTTTGATTTGATGTGTTCCTATAGATGTTAACAATCAAACTTGTTTACTTTCTTTTACCGGCTACAATTCATGTACTATATGGCTGTAATGCTGAAGGTTAAAAGTTTTACATAATATTTACTATGCTTGTAGATGATATTCATTGGTAGCTGTTGCTGTTAAAGAAGTTTATTAGTATGTTACAATAATATATTTGTCAGTGTGAACTCAAGATCCTAATTTTAATGTTTCCTATTGTCAGTATTGGTTTCTTTACATTGCTTAGGGCTGTTCCATTTAAACATACATGGTACCCAGGGAAGGCAGTTTTTGTTTAAAACTATATGCCAGAGTACTTTTAATTCACAGAGTTCATATTGAAATGATAAGAAAATTTTAAATTGCATCTTTGGGTGAGTAACCACTTTAAAAGTGCCTTCCCTAGGTCCATTGTATGTTTTAATGGAACAGGCCTTACATGGTAAACAGTTGAACAAATTCCTGTTTAAAATGGTATTAATGTTTGGGGAATGTAAGATCTGAAAGTAAAAGGGATATTTTTTTTCAGGTAAAAACTGCAAGTCAAGTGTAAAAGCAAAAAAGAAGAAATGACTAGAGTACCATGGTCTAAGGAGGAGAAGGTAGCTGTAGAAAGATAATTGTGACAGTTTATAAGAACTGCTTCACTACCAGGAAAAGCAGCATGTGAAAAGGCAAAGAGGAAGGAACCTATTATGGCAAGGTGTCCATGGAGCCAGATTAGAGTCTATTACAAATTCAAAATCTAAAGCTATGTCAAAGCTAAAAAAAACTAGAACCTTTACCTGCAAAATTCAAACAGATGATAAATATTTGCTGGCCTATAAGTTGATACTTTTGGATTAGCAAGTCTGGGCTTCATCGTATATTCCAAATCGACATGTATATGGATTATGTCATTCAAATTGTGTTATCATTCATCGTGTAATTTTTTTTTTAATGTAAAAAAAAATATTTTTCTCCAAAAGTATGGAAAATAATGTGTAAAATAATTATCGTTTTGGAAAGAGATTGCGTACTAAATAAATCAGCACCTGACAATGAGAAGGATCTTAAATTGTCTACATGATTTTCTATATTAAATTCATGTGCATCAGATGTAATTGTGCTAAAACAGCATGTACTAGTACTATATGTTGTTTTAATTTGATTACATATATGTGCATTAGAAAATGAATAACAATGACAAAGACCGGTATTTCATCGCATTTTTCTTCTTGCACCTCGTGATCAAATAAAATATGCCCTGATATGAGAGAGAAGTCTCAGGACAATTATAATCTGTATTGTTAAATTAGTTGACAATAGTGATCATATTCCTGTACAAATGCAATGCTACATTCCATTATCAATTGATACCACTGTGCCAACAATTCCTTCTAGTTTTAATTATGATATCCATTGTCTCAAGAACAAAACAGCTTTGCAGTGTTATTTACAAACTAATTAAATACACTAATGCTTGAGTCAAGTCATTCCAGTTAAAACCTGTTTGAGGTCAATGTTCGGCAGACCAGATCAAATCGGAAATGTAATGCCAGGTGCTTACTCCTGCAAGTTTCTCAATCAGTGACACATTTTGTACTCGACGACAGAAATGTCATTCAGACTAACAACTAGCATGAGCAAAGATGAAAACCATATGCTATATGACTATGGGAAGTGTACATGAACTTACTCTTATTTGTTGGGAAAGGAGATGTCATTGTGCATACAAAGAAAATTACATAATATGATTCAGTGGTCATTTTTTGGGATTTGACCTAAATGGAGCCTATATGGATATAAATATTGTGAATATTTAAATTTGAAACTGGAGGATTATGGCATGTATTTTATTAGTTTACATTTACTGTTTACTTTATTACTGTTTTCTCTTTCATAAAAGCTGCAGATAAACAGGACAGTAATGTGCAAAATAGCATGAAATGCAATGGAATGCACATGACTCTCTCATCAAAACATAACTCTGGAAAAGACATTTTAGCATCAGTGATGTAATTTCCCTGTAATCTGAAATACATGCTATTAATATTCCTGAAAATGGAAGTTACTAAAGTTCATTTCACACAGCATTGCGAATTTTAACCTATCTGTAAATTATTAACTTTTCAGGTCATCTATAGCTAAAAGTAGCTAATTTGTTTTAAATATTTTGTGTGAAACAAATTAGGTACTTTTAGCTACATTATGGTGCTGATCTGCGAATTTATGGAAAATTCACGATGCTATGTGGAACAAACAGTAGTAAAAATACAAGGTATTGCTCTTTCCTTGTCTAATACTCAACATCTACTTTTATATGGATGAAGGATGGAAACTGTACAAAATGTGCAAATTCGACTTAAACTTATAGGCCGACAAATAGGGTAGATTTTCCAGTTGTGATTACAGTGTGTTCTTAGATTTCCTTTTAGTAATTCGATTAATTTGCATTCAGGCCAAGAAAGTTTAAATTTGTGTTCAGATTTATAGTTTTGTTATTTGTACGTTTTCATAGTTCTTATATATTTGTCATTCAATAAACAAACATTGAAAGTATTACCATGTTTCAAAAATGTAAATTTGAATATTTCCATCAGAAAATAGTGTTGTCTCTGAAGTCAAAAGTACTTCAGTATAATTATGCAGTACGGTTTTTCAACATGCTGTTTAAATTTTGCTTCTTTTTACAAATATGCTCTTCCTGCACTTATTTTTCATATTAATTTTTAAGAAATTTGCATTTTAATTTCTTTACCCATAGTAGATTGAGACATGCATACTTTGGTAAGATATATACAGCAATTTTGAAACGGTACATTGCATACCTTAAATGCAAGTCTAGTACAATTTTATTGCTCAGACTTAAGTTTGTCTGAATATTCTGAAGGCAAATCTAATTAAACATCTTTCAGATGAATCTGTTTATGCAGCAGTACTGTTTGTCAGACGTTTAAAATGTCAATCAACGAGATTATGTCGCATCTATATTCTTGACTTGTATTTTAGCATGTGTTTTAGTGTGCTCAAAGGTCCGCTGCCCACTTCTCATTTTTATAAGTCTTTTTGGACTTCTGGGGAAAAAATCTAATTGGAATTATAGAACAGATAACTTAAATTTTGTTTGCTTCTTTCTCCGAATAAGTGAAGATGAAATTATTTGAATTGCTCAATACATTTACACTTTACAAAGGAAATTGTGTTGCTTAATGTTCCTTCCAAAAACAAATTGACAGTTTGACGTTTCATCAGGTTTGAAAGGAACTACCTTGTCTGATTATAATAGAGATTGTTCATGCAGACAGTAATGATAACTAAGATGATGTTTCATGTAACAATGCAGTAGTATTGCATATGTCTTCCTGTGATGTCATATTTTATCAAGACTCCTCCACCTTAGATGGTAGTTGATGTAATTTCGTTCATCTGTTAACCCCCTAGATGACCCTCAATGTTGCAGTTTTTTACTTTCTTTCACTTTAATACCATTGTAACCAACATTTTGAATATTGTTCATGCGTGGACTCAACATGCAGGCTGTGGCCAGCTTCTTGTATTTATTCAGTTATGACAAACAAATTGACTGAAATTAATTTTTTTGGGTTGCATCTTTATATTAAACATTTTTGTGGAGATGATGATTATAGTCATTTACTGTATGCAGTTAAATGTGTGTCATATTCATACATCCTTATCTGGATGGCTTAATTAAATTATAATGCAATTTAATAATTTAATCTTTTTCTTTTCTCGTCTCAACTTCCTACTGTTATTAATACTTTGGTTTCAGACATTATTAGGTAGGTAGCCATAGCAGCTCAGTAGGTGGATCATTGGTAATGAGTTCGCTACACTGGAAAGGAAAAATAAAGCTGGACTTTACATCCTGAATAAGAACACTCTGACTAGATTTGTTCTCAGATTCAGGCAACGTACCTGATAATAAAAGACTCGGAGAAGTTCCTGTGTACCTTAATATTTTAATGGGTTTGGGCTTGGCAGAATTGCCCACAGGTCATACAGAACCTTTCAACATGAATGGCGTATAATTCTCAATAATAAAATCAGACTGATTTGTTTGATCCAACAAATTTATTACTTTCAATACATGACTGTGACCTTGACCTCTTAAAATAAGAGCATTTGGAAAGTCTGTCTTTATTATGTTGCTTATTTTTCAAACTGTAGCAATCAGAAATGACATGCACTTTCTTGTTGCAATAAGTGCACATAGGTCGAGATTAAGATTCCATATCAGTCTTGTCATAATTATGGTATCTAAAACGTGCCAGACTCAGACTTGCGAGTACTGATCCGAGAATGAGATGATTTTTACCAGAAAAACTGCTGAGAAGAAAACATAAATACAAAAGAAACTTCTGAGTCAAGGAATAATCATCAGTTGTATAAGCAGCATTTTCTAGCGTTTCAACCTTTTACTCGCCACTCTAGGTCTTGTCGTCACTATGGACACAATATTTGAACCTTTCAACTAATATAAGCTGTCTGAGACTATGTTAATCTTGATCAACCTTTTTTGACCAAGCACCACTGATCCAGTATTTGTTCTTTTTCTCTTGCAAATTCGACATGGGTCTGTCCAGTTTCCGTTTTGAAATTCCTAACGTGTTGATATACGTCAGGTACCAACTCATAACCCCTCAAGATACATTCCTTAACCACATCATAATTAACACTTTGTTGTAATGACCGCGAAGTATAAATTTTATTGGCTTTGCTCATAAGTACACTTTGTAAAAATATATCCCAATGCTCTCTTGGCCATATTGATCTACTTCCTCTTCTCTAAAAATTGGCACTAGCCTATTATTTATGATAGCATCAAAACATGAGTTTGTATGTAAAGGGAGGGGTTGTTTTTCACTTTTCAGTTCAAATTTTTAATGTAAACTGCATTTCCCCTTTTTCTCTCTGTATTTATATCTCTTCTTTTTTATTTATATTTGCCTATCGACCACTCCAGTGGCCTAGTGGCTAGAGCGTCCATCCCAGATGCGGGATGTCGCTGGTTCGAACCCCGGCCAAGTGATACCAAAGACATAAAAATGGTACTAACAGCTGCCTTGATAGGTGCTCAGCATTAAGAGGTTAGTGTTGGGACTGGTTGGCCTGATGTTAGGATAATGTGACTGGGTGGGACAGCGGCATGATGCTCCAGTGCTAGACATCTCTATATACTGCCATGCTGCAGACATCGTAGCGATATGTCTGAAAAATTGTTAAAGCTACAATAAATATCCAAATCACACACACACACACACACTCCATTTGCATATCTTCTCTCTCTCTCTCTCTCTCTCTCTCTCTCTCTGGCTTATAGACAATTCGGCCCAACTTTGCCATAGTTGTATCAAGTTCTTTTTCTTCAAACAACAATTAGATACTAAGTAAGATATATATAATTTAAGTAGGACATAATGTTTTTGACGATTTTTATAGGTTGTAAAATAGAATAGGTTTTAGGAAAAAACTAATCAAATTTTAACAAATTAAGCTATCTTGATATTTTTTACATCGATGGTACCTTCAAGATCGTGAAGAAACCTTTTTATCATTTACTAACGGTTCATAGTTTCTTGAAGTCCGGAGAAAGTATGAAGCAAGTACCGCCAGTGTTCATCATGATGTCAGGCAAGAACAAGAAAGATTACAAGAGGGTAGTTTATTATTTTGCTCACCACTTTTGATAATAATCACTATAAATAAAAACGCGAGTAACTTTACAACGTCTTCATTCTGCAAACTATAAAGAAAACAAAAATTCTTTCACATTTTATATGTTCTCTGTTCGCTGTATATTTTTCTCTATATTAAAATCAATTTACATAATGTTTCATTATTAGGTGCCCCAGACTCTACTTCGACTTTTACCCAGAGAACCATCAGTCAAGTCATTTGTAGCAGACTTCGAAAGTGGAATATGAAAGGCACTCCGCTTGGTTTTCGATAATCCACATATAAGTGGATGTGCCTTCCACTGGGGCCAGGGTGTGTTTCGAAAACTTCAGGAAAAAGGTCTTCAGATAATATTGTTCTATTTTTTACATACCACTGTTATAGTTTTCATATTTAGTCGATTCGTGACACGTTAAGTCTTCATTTATATTTTTATCAGTTCTTCACTATTTGAACCTAGAGATAAGATGGTTCACGGTGTTCTTTTGTAAAACTTTCCTTATTATGTTAATGATCTCATTATCAGCATAAATATGAAGACTAATATGTATATATTGTTTATTTTTAGACGGCATACAACCAGCGGGATGCTGTTTTCAAGTTTTGTAGAAAGGTGTTTGCTTTGCCCTTTCTGCCAGCCGAACATATCCCTGCAGCTTTTGAAAAATTAAAGGAAAGGTCAGAACCGGCACATTAGATGAATGGATGACGCATATTAGTGACAGGTGGATATCCAGCACAATTTGGTCCATATCCACGTGGAGTGTCTTTGGAAAAACGGTACGAATAAACAGTCACGTGGAGGGCTGGCACAGTCGATTGAATCGCAAAGCGCGTAAAAGCAACCTTCAGTTTTATGTTATGCTTACTCTACTATACAAATTAGCCCAAATGATACCATCTCAAGTAAAGATGGCATCGGAAGGAAAAATGACAAGACACCAAACTAAGCAGATCCGTACCATGCATGGAAAACTTTTTAGGATTTGGAGGAAGTACACAAATAAGGATATCAGTGCCAACGGTCTTCTAAGAATGTGTGGAAGCATCTCCGGACCACGAAGTTGAAAACCTGAGTTGCGTTTCAGAATCGTTGATCAAAGAATTGCTTATATTGGTCAATGATCACATACGTTGATACTTTCATACTAGTTTTGTGTGTGTGTGTGTGTGTGTGTGTGTGTGTGTGTGTGAGAGAGAGAGAGAGAGAGAGAGAGAGAGAGAGAGTAATGATGAGCATTTTGTCAGTGTTTATTGCTGTAATATCAAGCTCTAACCAGTTAAATTTATTGTTTTGTTCTATTTTTATTTTAAGTTATGTTTTATTTAAGTTTATGTTTACTGTGTGCGTGCATAAACTGAAAGCTTGACAGCACCAGTTAATATCGTCAATCATAGTTGCTCCATTATTCCATGCAAAGTAGAAATGAATAAACTGATTGCTAGTCTTAACTATGGTACAAATTATCTTTGTTCCCTTGTAAGCTGCCAATTTAAAAGAAAAAATATGCACACATACAAAGACTGTGTACGTCTGAAGGCGTCTGTCCGTGTGTGCGAATCTCTCTCTCTCTCTCTCTCTCTCTCTCTCTCTCTCTCATATGAAAAAATAATTGCTAGAAAGGGATAAAGTGAAACAAAGCAAAATACATCTGAGCCTGTATACACAAAACTCACCCGCTTGAGTGCACATACATACATACATACATACATACATACATACATATATCTATATTGTGCTTAACTAAAAAGTTCATTTCGCAGGAAGCTCAGGTCTAATTATGTATATTCTTTTCATACGTCACATGTTAGAATATGTTTCTCAAGTCTGGAATAGTTGCTACTGAAGATATGGGCAGATTGGAGAAAAAAATAAATTGGAAGCTGCACCGATTAATTGCTCTTGAGAGTCTTTTTTATACAGAAACTGGTTGATAAAACTCTTGTCAAGGAAGGAAGAAGAAGAGATTATGCATATTGTATTTAGTTATAAATACTCAAGTGCCTAACAAAATCGACCTTCTTCCACAGGGTATATGATGCATCTCATTATTGTCTACGTAACTCCCAAAGTATCACATCCATCTCTACTATACTTCTTTTTTTCCGACATCCTTTCTACCATGTAATATTTGTCTTTGGGACGGTTTTCCTAATGATATCCGAAAGCTCCTAACCTTTAACTTCAAAAAACATTTCTCTAATTCAACACATATTTCAAAGTTTATTCTCAACCTATTCTATTTTACAAACTAATTAAATTGAGAATGAAACGGTCTTCTCAAACCAGTGCACACGTTCACAGGTAGGAACTAATTATTGTACATCATTGATATTCGTTCTCACTTTGAAAAACAAAATAAGTACTAGAAAGGAAAAGGTGACCTCCCTTTTTTTTTCTTACATTACACTCATTATATCCCAAAAGAAAAAAAATAATTAATTTACCTGAAGCAAGGACTTTGAAGTATACTGTAAAAAAAACAAATTATATAAGAATTGTCGAACAATATTTTGTCTTAGTTAACTTACGCATATATAAGTTATAAATTACTGAGTATTTCTTACTGAGAATTTCCTTTTAAAAATAAATACTTGTTAAAATTATTCTCAGTTGTATTATTAAGTTGGGCCGAATTGTCTTTCGAGTTGGGCCGAATTGTCTTTCAAGTTGGGCCGAATTGTCTTATTTTCGGTCCAAGTTGGGCCGAATTGTCCAATAGCCCTCTCTCTCTCTCTCTCTCTCTCTCTCTCTCTCTCTCTCTCTCTCTCTCTCTCTCAGCAACTCTCTTTCTGCAATTGCATTTGTCTTTCTCTTCTTCAAATGAATTCCAGTAGTGATCCGAACAAATTTCAATATTGAACTTGATGATATGTCAGTAGCCTCGAATGTGCTAATATGCCAACAGTCTTCCTGTATTATGGTGATATAATCCAAAACGTCTTTGAATGAATTCAGTACAATTCCAGAATAGTGATTTAGTTCAAGAAGTAATAATGAGCACCTTGAAAATTCAGTGAATAATTTAAAGAAATGAATCCTCTGCAATATTAACTGAAACACAACCTAAATTGAGTCATCAGAAACTGATGTTAAGACATCATATGCAATAAAGAAATTCTGTTTACTTCTCCCATTGTTAGAAAACCCCCAAAAATTAATAACAGAACTAAGTTGAAGGTTATTTTGGGAATATTTTAAGTTTTAAACAAGGTCAGGTCTCTTCCTAAAACTTAAGTTAAGAAAATGTAATGCAGCAGGTACACTTGGAATTCCCATGAGGAACACCAGTGTCCTAAATTCAAACTCAAGTAAACAGTAATAATGATCTTAATATATAATCTAAAATCATAGAGAAATATTAGCTATGTATTATTGTGGGGATTTGTTATGGTGGAGTGGAGTGCTCCCAATATTTCATTTAAACTATTGTAGAAGTCCCACCCAGGCTCGATTTTGTTGGAAGTTAAATTTAGTGAAAGATAGATGTAAAGCTCCGAGTTCCCAGTCAGCAATGCCGACGGTTAGACGGTTAAATATACAAAAAAGGGTGAAATTCAATGAATAACAATTTAATAACAATTCAATAGCCAAAAGATTCAAAATTCCAATTACACTCCTTTCGCTCGACCCTTTAATAGCCTAATGCATCACTTGATTAAAAGTGTGAGATTGATTTCCACCTGTCCTTGTATTATACTCATCTGTGGTATTCTTCTCTCTCCTATTTTTCCCAATTTCTTCTCCTCTTCCTCCCCGACTTTCTCCAAATTCCTTCTCCTCAACGACTGCCTTATACTCGTTCTCCTCCTCCTCTACTTTCTCTCCAGACTCCTTTTCCTCCTCCTCCACTCTCTCTCCACCGACTAGATTTCTGTCGACTTCGACTGTTCGGCTAGTCTCAATTCCGTCTCCACCTCTTGGAGACTCGGGACTCAACGGAACCGGGAGTTCTGTCCCCTAAAAAGCTTCCTTTTCGAAGCTTTGTCTTTCCTTAGAATCTACCTCTAAGTTTTACCGCCAAATTACGTGTGGCTTCTCTCCGAGTAAACCTATTGCTCAGCAATCTGCCTAGGCGAAACTAAATTTTTTCTTAGAGCTCTGAAAGTTATAATTCGACCTGCATTGTAATCACACCCTCTATCTCAATTCCGATTGGATATCGCTATGAACCGATCCAATCAAACTTAGCGGACAGTGTCCCTCTCGCTGTCTGTCAGCGTGGGGATGGATGAGAACACGCCCCGCTCACTCCGCGGGCTTTCCTCTAATCTTAGGACTATGCTGTAACACATAGGTGTGAAGCGGTGCAATCTGTCGCCTGTACCGATTCATGATTACAGTCTTCGGCTGGTCAGGTAACTTAGCGTATGAGATTAACACTCGCCCCGCGGCAATGTTTGGAGATCAAACACAAAGCCGCGGTACTATTCAAGACGAGAAAATTATAGCTTGCTTATACATGACTTTATAGCTGGGACATAGCAAACGTGACAATTATATTGTTTACACAACAATAAGAGTTTTGTCAGGTAGGCATTAAATTCAATTACTGACCAAGGTCACTCTTACAATTTAGATATACGCGACAAATAATCATGGATAAAAGTCAACAAAATATAAATTAAATATACATCACAAGCGTTGTTACGTATTTTTTAAAGTTGCGTTTTTATATGTCAGCGGTATCTAGAGTCTCGGCTACTTCCGACATTTATATTAAGAGAATAAATCCTTGCATTGTACCACCTGTATAACATGTACAAGGACAAACCACCACCAGTTTTGCTTTTATTGCAAAATACCACTGTAACAATGCATCACTCTAAACAAATATGGTGCTGATTTGATGTCTAATATGAACACAACAGTGTTGCTTTGGTCCTATTAGTTTGATCTTCTTGGAGGAGGGATCGTGAAATTGTTACGATATGTGATCTGAAACTATTTCAATGCAATATATTACATGTTAAAAACTGAATACTGATGATGTCAGATGTTCAAAAAGTAGGAATAAAAAATAACTGAATCTGATTTTATGCTCTCCCCTCGCCCATCTAGTACAATGGTTATAGTTGTAAATCTCGTCATCAGTTACCAGTACAATTCCTCAATATGATGCAGAATAATAGACCCTCGTATTATTATTATTAGAGTTTTCGAAATCTACTTGCCTGATGCCAAAAGAAGTTTATACTAGTCCCAGGCATTATCCCGCGAGCAAGGAGAAAAAATTAAGAGAAGTCGAGCACAGTTCATAAATCTTTATGTTCTGCAATTTTCATACTTTGCGAACTCCCCAAATTGCACATATCATGTCCTTTATGTATGATTACATATATCGCAATCTTCTTTTACTTAATGGTCCACAGTTTCTGTAATCAGTCTATCCCTGTTAGAGTGCATAATTTCCATTTTGTAATCCGTGATATAACATGACTATTTGAATCAAATTTTGACAGCAGGAACTATATATATGGGATTCACAGACTTCAAGCCCTAACGCAGCCAACGGAGCCATGGAAAGTTTTTGGGCTGCATTATATGCCGAGCTTCCAGACTCTAAACAATCGGCTTCTCAAAGATTATTTTGATGCATGTAGCCGATTTGTAGGTAATTAGGTAATACATGTATATCTTACTACTGTAACTCATGTGAGATTTATTTTACAGGCATGCTTAATAAAGCACTTATCCATAATGATTATAGCCATTTCTATTTCTTTAAATGCCTAATCAATCAACCTAAATACTAGCAACCCAATCGGTGCTTATCATCTATTGTCTGATTATTTACTTGAAAATTACAGAAGGCTGGTAACTATTTATTGCTTGGAAAAAAGTAAACAAATAAAAATAAGTATTCCATACTCCTTTTCAAAAGTCAGCTAGTCAGAGATAGTTTAAATGCATGTCCCCGACTTCAAGGTGACTAGATGATTATTGTTAAGCAAATGGATAAGTCAGGATTCTCAAATCATTTAGTTTAAGAAAAAAAATTATTCCATAAAGTCTAGCTTTCATTACTGCACATATTGATCTGGTAGCATATCCAGGCGTAGAAAAGTTAACTTAACAACGTTTCCAAAAGCAAATCAAATGAACCATTTTGAAGAAAAATATTTAATGTTTGAGTTCAAAATATTTTACTTACCCCACCCCTTCTTTCTATACTCTCTTTCTCAATTCTAGCTATTTCAAAGCCATAATATATTTATCTATGTATATACACATGCATATATCTGCATTATAACCCTTCCTTTTCTTGTGTACATATTTATCTTCATTTACTAAATACACACGTTTTTGATAACTTTAATTATGGGCATATGGTTTTAAGGCATAAACAAGGAAAAAAGGGAAGGAAAAAAAGATTAACTGAAAAACAAATGTAACGCAATTTACTTAACTTCCCGTTTTATTCTGCCTAATATTTAAACTTTAGTTGTGATATATTGCCATATAATCGGTCAAGCGCAAATTTCCCAAAGGCAACTTCAGTTTCAGTTAATTTTCCATGGGCAAACATTTGTGTTGCTTTGGTGTCAACCTAAATTTTTAAAAATCTTATTTTCTATTTTAATAGATGAATTGACAATTTAGATATGTTTGATATTCTTAAGTTTTAATTGTGCACTGTCTAGACTTGATGCATATTTTTGTTGTAATGATATTTCTCATTTGACAATTTGATGGCAATTTGTAATTGTGTCAATAAAAGAGGTCACGAAGTTGCAAAACAGTGCCTGCGGTGTTGTTTTGGGCAAAATAACTTAAACTTATATTTTTAAGAGATTTGTACATTTAAGCGCATGTATCTGTCTGTCTATAGTTTTAATTGCAGAGAAATTAGTTCTTAAGCTTTTAAATAGATATCTTCTCATGCTTCTGCAGGACAGGCGCAATAAAAGAAAAAAATATTCAGGTTCTCAGGTTGATGGTAGTATATGATTGTGTGTAATTAGTCCTCACAATGACGTCCTCACAAAGATGGTAAAGTAAGAGTAGTCCTCATAATGTTTAAAGAACTATACGGCAAAAAGGAAGTGATACAGATGTGGCCTGGGTTGCAGTTAAACTTACTTTCAAATTTCTAACCTATACTTTCATTCTTATGGTCCTCGAAATGTAGTCATATGTCAAGGTCCTCACAAGTATATGAATACAAGTATGTGTGTGTGTGTGTGTGTGTGTGTGTGTGTGTGTGTGTTAAGCTATTTAAATAAATTTGTGACCTATAATTCAATTATCGTCTTCAGTTTATAATAGTTGATGTATATACTTCAATTGTAGACCTCTCTGATTCAATTTGACACTTCTACAAATGAATAAGAGTGTATTTACTCAATTGTATGGCATTTTTCATAAAATTAGAGACCTTTCTAATTTGACATTGGCCGTACAAATATATAAATGTATTATTGAGGTCTTAAGATGAATTAGAGACCGCCTAAAATCATTGTCAGTGTTCTCTTATTCATTTAATGTGGTCCCTACATATTGTTTCTAGGCAACCAAGCCCAGCTTCATAAAACAAAAGTAACAACTGCTCTCTTTATTAATATTGTCGCACTTGAGTGAAGGAAAATTGCGGGCACATCAAAGTGGTTACCATTTTTAAACCAAGCACCTCCGAAAGACTCCCTTGTCACGAGTTGATGACTAGATCCCATAGTCTTGAAAGCGTTGTCACTCGTTTGGATGCGATTTCATTTGAAATGAAACTGCCAATATCATTTAGGAAGGTTTCGCCAGCAGACCATTTAATCAGTTCAGCTGGCTTCGATCAAATCAGAAACTACAAATTTCTTGTAAGTTTTATATATCCTGAGAGTCAAATTAGCAGTTCTGCTTATTCCGGTTTTTCTCGTCAGTCCTAATAACCTTGCAATAACAATTCATAGCCATGTGAAATTGATTAATCTCCAAGTTAATTGGAATCTTGCATACTGTATCCATGCATATCTACCAATTCCATAATCGAACATGTTTTTATTTGTTTAAATAATGAAAGAAAGACATAAATAAGAACACAATTTTAGAAGGATTGAAATTAATTGCTGACTCCCGGGTCAAGCAATCTTGTTGGGACTCCGAAAATAGCAGGGGATTCTGGGAGTGAAGAGTACAATTCTTCTTAACGTGAAATTCTGTTCAGAGACCTGACTACATGCAGTATGTATATCCTTATTTACATGTCGAGCCTAAATGGGAACACGATCGACCCTGATCTAAATTTTTATTGCGCCCATGTATGAATACAATAGGCCCAGGTCTATTATTTTATTGCTCCCAAATAGGAACAAAGTTGACCCTGACTTGTGTTTATAATACGCCAGCAAAGAAGGATCTACACTGATAATTCTACTGAATATTTCTTACACAATGCAGTAGTAAATATGACTCGATACTGTTCACGGTCGGAACAACGAATACAAAAGTACGTACATTAGTTTCCGTGTCGCTTGTGTTTGGTTTACACATTAGAAAGCCATTTACTATTTTGTTTTTATTCACTCCGATGGATTACACTCCTTGATGGGCATATTTCTAAATCATAAAACATGTATTCGTAGGATTCAGAATACTATCCACTTCCACCTATCTTTGTTGTGTCTTAATTCCGTTATCATCATCATCATCATCATCATCATCATCATCATCATCAATCCCTTAACCCAAGAGGTCGTTGGAGCACCACAGTTGACTTTGCAACCAATTCTCTTCATCTTTCCCTGTTCTCTACTGCCCTTTGGGAATCTCCAAATCCCATGCCTGTCCACTCCTTAATGTTGTCTTCCACCTCTTCTTGTCTGCCTCTTCTTCTGCACCATCGCAATGTGCCTTGCAAGATTGGTTTTGCCAGTCCAGATGATCTTGAGACATGACCGTACCACTTCAGTTTGCGCCTTTTTACAGTGGTCATGAGGTCTTCATAGGATCCGATGGCTCGTTGGATCCTGTTGTGGACTTCTTCGTTGGTTACATGGTCAATGTATGAGATACCCAAGATCTTGCGGCAGCATCTCATTTCAAAGGTTTGAATCCTTCTTTGTAGACCTGATGTGAGCGACCATGTTTCCTAAGCATACAGAAAGATAGATATGACAATGAAGCGCATCAGCCTTATTTTGGAACCAAAAGCAATGTTGGTATCTTTCCATATTGGTCTCAACCTTTTTATTGTTGCTGTTGTCTGGGCAATCCTGCAAAGTAGTTCTGGTTTGGAGCCCTCGTCTGTGATAATTGATCTCAAGTACTTAAAGCTTGTGACTCTTTCCGGCTTCTGTCCACTGACATTTATTTCTGCACTGATGCCATTGGTGTTTTTTGTTATCAGTTTTGTTTCTTCGGCGCTAATCTCCATACCGTATGCTGTGGAGTTTGTGTCGAGGCGTTCAACCAAGTCAGCCAGTTCTTTTTCATCTCCTGCTAAACCATCAATATCATTTGCGAAGCGAAGGTTTGTGATTGTGCTTCCTCCGATGCTGACAGTGCCCTTGTGGTCATGCAAGGCATTTTCCATGATCCTTTCCACGAAAATGTTGAAGAGTGTAAGTGACAGTATACATCCCTGTCTGACTCCAACTGTTGTTCGAAACCAATCTCCTCTGCTGCCATTGATGAGGGCAGCACTGGTTGCCTTGTCATAGAGGTGCTCAACAACCTGCACCAGGTTTGAGCTGATGTTGTACTTCCTCAAGTTGCCCATAAAGCTGCATGCCATACCCTATCATAGGCCTTTTAGAAATCTATAAAGACGTGGTATAGATTCTGCTGGTGATGAAGGTATTTCTCGCAAAGGAGTCTGAAATTGAAGATTTGTTCTGTGGTGCTCCTTCCTGCTCGGAAGCCTGCTTGCTCTTCAGCAATAATTTTTTCTGCTTGAGGCTTTAGTCTGTTGAGAATTATCTTCAGCATGACTTCGCTCGGGTGACTGATCAAACTGATGGTTCTGTAGTTTTGGCATAGCTGTAGGTTTCCTGTCTTGGGGAGCACGATGACCAAGGATTGAGTCCATGTTGTGGGCCATTTTCCTGTCTGCCATATCTTGTTGCAGATTCTTGTTAGGACTGTGACTATCTCTTCCCCCCCCCCCCTGCTTGGATGAGCTCTGCTGGTATGTTGTCAATGCCGGCTGAATTTCCTTTCTTTAGTGACCTAATTGCAATATTTACTTCTTCACGAAGAATGGGGTTGTCATCAATTTCTTCTGCCTGAGGGCAATTTAGTACTGCTGGAGCTCCTTGGGTCTTATGATTGTACAATTCTGACCAGTGTTCTGTCCATCGCTTGAGGTTCTCTTGATCTTCTGTGAGGCATTTTCCTGATTTGTCTTGGATTGTGGTGGTTTTCCCTTGCTTATGGGTTGTGAGATCTTTCACCAGCTGATATGCCATTTTACTGTCATTTCTACTCAGACTGTCTTCGATTTTGCAGCATTGTCTTTCTATCCAGGATTCCTTTGCCTTTTTCATGCTTTTCCTGATCATATTGTTTATCTCTCCCTTTTTTTTAGCTCCTTCATTATCTCTTTTTCCCTTTTTCAGTTCTCTTCTTTTGTCGCATAGGTCAAGGACATCTGTCGGGACCCAAGGTTTCTTTGTTCGACGATATTTGCCAATGATCTTGCTAGCTGTGCTAGTCACAGCTGTGTTTAATGTGGTTGTTAAGGACTCTAGGTCGGTGTCTTGGCTGTCCAGGGTTATCAAAGGTGCAAATTTACCACCCATCTTTGCTTGGAAGGCGTCTGTGACTTTTGGATCTTTCAATTTTTCAAGGTCAAATCTGATTCTTGGTTGGTTAGGCTTTTTGATCATTTTCAGGTGGAGGCGAAATGTTGGGCAGTGGTACAGGTCATTTGGATCCGTACGGGATGGAATAAGACTCTCCCACCCCCACGAGTCTCCCAACTATGGGTAAAATAGTGTGATGATAGCACATCATCACTGGGCGAAAGTCTTCCTCGATGAAGTCAACAGCCTGGGCGGAATGGCTCCAAGATGAGCTCAACAACCATATGCTCACGGCCAGAGCGTGCCACATTATACCAGTGGATTTCGGTTGTGGTCATTCAGTCTGGAGAGGGATGGGCTCCGCCAGGCTGTATCTTGCCCTTGACACACCACATGAAGACAACTAACAAGTCTTCCATACCGGATCGGTCGCAGCCCGGGTCAACAATGACCGAGCCTTCCGCTGCACACCAGGACGGAGGTGAAGTATGCTACTGGCACCCCCACTACCGTGGGAGAGACAACATCATCATCGGTACATGGAACGTTAGATCACTGAGAGCTGTGGGAAAGTTGAAAGACCTTACACATGAGTTGGAGAGGTACAATCTGAACATTATTGGTCTCTGCGAAGTGCACTGGAAAAACTTTGGCGAAATAACAACAGATGAAGGGCATAAGCTCTACTTCAGCGGAAGAGGGGACAAACACAGTCATGGCGTTGGATTTCTTTTCCACAAGGGCTTTGTGAACAGCATTATGGGTTGCTGCCCAGTCTCAAACAGGCTCATTACCATCCGCCTGAGGGCGACTCGCTTCAACATCACAATCATAGAGGCCTATGCACCCGCATCTGACTATGATGAAACGAACTGTAGAATTTTTATAACCAACTGCAAGATGTCATTGACAACTCACCCAAGAAGGACATATTGTTTGTACAAGAAGACTGGAATGCAAAGGTGGGAGTTGATTAACAGACAAACTGGCAAAGCACCTGTGGACCCTTCTGCAATGCAGAAACAAATGAAAGGGGACTCGGGTTTTTGGAGTTTGCTGCCTACAGCAATCTTTTCCTAGCCAACACATTCGGCCCTCACAAAGCATCTAGAAGATGGACCTGGCACAGTCCAGATGGACAACATCACAACCAGACTGACTACATCTTGGTGAAAAAATAAAGATTCTGCACAGGGCTGGATATCGCCAGAACACAAGTTTTCCAGGAGCAGATGTTGGAAGTGACCATAATTTATTAATGACAACGTTATCATTCCATAGTCAAATATATATGTACATGCTTTAAAAGAGGAAACGTAGTAAACAAAAATCAACAGTGGAAAATTCATTGGCGGTATAACTATTCCCCCCACCCCTTCCAATACAATGGATTGTGCTGCTTTTCTCAAAAACCTAAATTCCTCGGATGCTTACGGGCTAAAATCAACTCATTTTCTGTGGCCAAAATAAAGGTTCTCTCTTAATCTTGTCTTTATGTTTTTCCAATTTATGTAGCATATTTTTCAACCAGATTTATCGTCTTCGAACTAAACAAATATTCATGAAAATGTGAAGATCTATTATGCTTGTTTTCTGCACGCGTGCGTATTAATTTGGGAAGAAATATATAAAGTATGGCAACTGTATGATAATCTTAACTGTTAAAATTATGGAGTGTGATAAAGAGAGACAGAGAGAGAGAGAGAAGAATAAAAAATGTTCAATCGAAGGGTGATAATTTTAATACTTTGCGGTTACAAGATGGATCACTAATTTCAAATATCTTTTTAAAGCATTCTAAATTTATTGTAAACATCTCCATATCAAATGTCACAATAGTCTATTTAATTGTACACGGTTTGTTAATGAATAAAATAGTTTCCTATACACACGTTCTCGTGCTGTTTCAGTCCTTTTTGTTTCTATTGCATTTTTCGTAAACATATTCAACGTTTGCTATCTAAGAAAAGTCCGCAATGTGTTGTATTTCACACTGCATTCATTTGCTATAATGATTTCGTTCCAATTTTGAGTTTGTACGCTGTTGCTGTAACGTCCACTGAAAGATTTGCGATTTGGTTCCAATTTGTGCATATGATGTACCTTGGTTTGCGTAATTTATTGAACAGATCATTATTTTGTTCCACTATTTAAGTTTATGAAAATAGAATAAACCCTTCAACGGACTCTTTACCCATTCATGATACTTCGTTGTCGGAGGTGATATCTGCCAAAGGTAGATCACATTCGGCGGGTAATCCCACTGGAGGTATATTTGAGAAAGAGTTAAACATGCAACACTATAGGTGAATCTTTCAAAATGAGATGCTCGTCAAAAACAGCAAATCTTAAGGATTATTATAACAGAACAAACATTTTGAAATAAATGATTTTAGTTACTAGTTACTTATTATTTTGTACAACTTTTGTACGTTTTTGTCTTGTAAACAATCTGTAGTGAAATTAATATTTTCTTCCTTTTTTGAAAATTTTCATACTAATAACTACTACGTGCAAGAATGGTAGTTGCTGCAGCCACACATAATATCGTTAAGACGAATTCTCTTTCTTTAAACACTATTGTGTAACATCTCTTTCTTTGTTATTTTATGTTATTATTTTGTCTCTCTTAAACGTTATATGACATGTTGAAAATAATGAATAGATTATTCATATAAATATTAATTCTAATAGACAGTTCCCGAATGATGTCATCAGCCACCATATATGTGGTCAGCTGGCAGATTTACCGTTTACTTTATATGGTGTTTGGAAGTTGAAATAAATTCATTGAATCTCAAGATACTTTTACGAAAATTACATACATAAACAGAACGCAAATCAAGCTTACTGTTAGTATCTATATTTGTGATTTATATGTTGACTTTGATTCAGTGTGCCTTGTTAAAAATGGTAGATGTTGGTGATAGCATATAGGAGAAACTGCCATGTTGCCCATCGTCCAGATAAAATGGGCAGAATGTCGTCTGCTAGTGACTTTATCGGGAAGCATCTATAATCGATTTTGAATCAATCCAATATTAACTGATTATCTTCTAGAAAAGCCTAAGTCAGCCATATTGTTATCCACTCAGTACATTTTGAAAATTCTTTTGAGAACAATCTTTTCTTAAAAATTTAACTATGGTATAGAAAAGCCCAAATGCTGGGTCATTTTCATTTTGATTTTAGATGATGATCCAGAATGGTCCATTCCTATACTACTGCTCCTGTTCTGATTGTCGTATCAACATCGAGTTTTCACTTCAAGACTTCTTGTGATGTGTAGTTGCTCCTAAAGAAAAATTGTGTCGCCTGGAACTCCAACATGGCAGCCATGGTGACCCTATTTAAAAGTTTGGCATTGCTACATATACTTCTCTTCAATTGATGGCTATATCGAAATAGGTTTTTCACGAAAAAGAGAAACTTCTTATGATGTTTAGTTGTTCTTTGATGAAAATGGTAATGATTGAACCTCTAACGTGGCCTCTATGAAAATCTTATTATTGTATTATTCTGCTTCTTCTCAACGCAGTACGTGGGGTTTCATATCTTTAAAGAAAATGGCAGCCATCATGAAGATGTTGCTATTTATACTGAATACACGATCAAATGATGTTTTTCACGAAAATATTTTTATGCCATCTAGCTGGTCCTATCCAGAGCATGAAAGCCATAGCGGGCATCTTGAAATCCTTGTTAGCACTACTCCTGTTGAAGGTATGATCGTATCGACATGGATGTTTTAGTTAAACAGTTTTCATTATATCTGATTGATTCTAACTGAAATGGACGCCGATGTGACTTCCAGATATGTAAAAGAGATCTCGTTACAGCTTCTTCTCATGGATCGATGGTCATACTCAAATATTCTGGTTTGGGTTTATTTTATATAATTTTTAACATTTATTTTTACAATATATAGGTGCTTTCCGTCTTTTAAAAATCCCAAATCTCTGCCTTGATGACCATCACCAAAATTTTTATATGATTCTTAGGTCGTATCGATATACAGTTTCCACGAGAAACACTTTATTAATATGTAACTAGTTCTGAATGAAAAGTTTACTTATTTGACCTTCAACATGACGTCACAGTGGTCATCTCAAAATATTGTCTTCGATTTCTTGCGTTATATAGTTTGTTTTGAGTAAGAATGCCAACATATCCGTAATTTTGTGAAGGTGTTTGAAAACTATATCTAATTGAACTTCGGGTCAAATCAAAGGTCATTGCTTGCATTTTCTACATTGCTGAACTTATAAATACAGTAACTTGGACAGCAGCAGAGAGGGTGAACAGACCTTTTTGCTTGAGACATTATTTATAAACAAAAATAAGCCTTCCTACGAAAAGGAAATATTAAGGTCAGTAACGTTAAACCACAACCTCTAACTGACCGTGAGATTTCTTAGGGTTAGCTTAATCTCGTTACTTTATCTCTGACGCGCGTTTTTATTTCTAGGAATGTTTTGTTTACGTGTTGGTCACTCAACGTTGGTCGTTCACCCTCTCTGCTGCTGTAAATTAACCAAAGATTTTATCCAGACCTATACGATATCTAGATCTTGGGTCATGTAAATTTATTGTTATAAATCCAAACGGAATAGCTTGTGCTTTTGAAAAGAAGTTTCTAAATTTAATCATATCCATGTCCCCTGAACACCAAGTATAATAAATATTTTGTAAAGTATAATTATCTACTCCATTAAACACAATTAAAATATTGCAATTATCTCTGATTACTTTAGGAATTTGTGTGTATTTCTGAGTTAAATAAATAACGTCTGTATTTTTGTGACGGCCTCGCGAAAATATCCGAGCTGGATTGGATTGTTTATCCAGCATTACATCATCGTATACTACGAGATTATTGATACATCCATCAAGATCATCTATGGATGGAGCTTCATCGATATCGGTAATAAAATCAATAGCATCATTATCAGGACACGTCAGCGACTTTGCATTTTCATTAAAATCTTTAAGTACTTCGTAACATCGTTGATCATCTACAGATGGTGCTACTAAATATAATTTATCCCACTTGAGCCATCGCATTATCAGATTAAGTAATAATTGCGTTTTACCAGACCCAGATGGGCCAAGTATAATCGCTCTGATAGAATTTGGTAGCGCTGGGTGATGCTTGACTGGCTCTTGTTTTCGTGTCGCTGAAAAGTCAATTATATCCATAATAATAAATAATATGAATTTATATTGTGTTCGATGTAGAGCGCATACGTCCACCACTGGATTAACGACAATAATAACAAAAAATAACAGGCGCGCACTTACAGGCAGGTGTGTGAAATGTGGTACAAAAAAATACAAATTTATTTCATTAAAGACAGGTGGAGATATCGCTGCTTCGTTAGGTAAATTACCAGGAGCTCCATGGGCAAAGTATCCTGGTGAAAAACAGTTACCCGGATATAATTATTGTGGTCCTGGAACTCGTCTCGATATCCGACTCGATAACCAAGACCAACCAAAACCTGGAGAGTATCCAATAAACGCAATTGATCAAGCGTGTCACATTCACGATGTCGCGTACAAAAATAAAGACCTACAACAACGACATCTCGCCGATATAAAATTAATTCATGCCATAAATAATATAAAAGATAAATCACTTCGAGAAAGATTAGCTGCTTTTCCGGTAAAAGCTGGTATGAAAGGTAAAATAATGTTAGGGGCTGGTAATTAATCAACTGATTATTATCATAATAATGGAATCTGTTTATTATAGCCCAAGAGGATACTGGAGAGGTAAAGCAGCGATTAGTAAACTTGCTGAAGCAGCAAAAGTTTCACGTGATGTCGCTGCAGCTTGGTTAGCACGACAGGCAATATGGCAAATCTATCTACCACCACCTAAAAAAATTCAGTATGCACATTTTGATGTTAGTACCCCTAATGAAGTTCATCAAGCAGATATTTTGTTTTTACCACACGATACCATTAAAATTTGTAGACGTCAATACACATACAGATACGCGTTAACCGTCGTTGACGTTGGAAGTAGATATAAAGAAGCAGAACCATTATCAACTAAAACAGCGACTGAAGTTGCATCTGCGTTTGAACGCATTTATCAACGTGGTGGTCTACGATGGCCACAACTGCTACAGGTTGATCCTGGCAAAGACTTTCTTGGTGCAGTATCATCGTTGATGAAGCGACATAACGTTAAAATCAGACGAGGACACACAGAAATTCATCGTGATCAAGCAATCGTTGAACGATTTAATCGAACGCTTGCTGAGCGGTTATTTGGATACCAATACGCAAGGGAAATATCTGCTGACTTTAAGTCCATGGAGAGATCTCGTGAATGGGTTGCAAGGTTACCGAGTGTGATAGCTGCGTTAAACAACGAAGTGACTTGTGCAACTTCTATGAAGCCTTCTAATGCGATCAAAAAAATATATATACCAATACAACGTAAATCTTCCTCTCAACCAGTACTTGGTAATGTTACCGTAAGATATTTATATGAACCTGGTGAACTTGAAGGAGGTAGAAAAAGAGCAACTGATCCTATCTGGAGTGTGACCACACACAAAATTTCTAGTGTGGTAAGGTCTACAGGTAGATCCGCAATCTACAGATTAGATTTAACTGCTCCTCAGCGTGGATTTGTACGCGAACAATTACAAATAATTCCTATAGATACACAATTACCACCGCGTTCACTTTTATAAACTTGCACAGTGTCCAGCGCCTCGACGTCGATTACATTCAAGACAGGTCAGCATCACATTTTTGCGTGTGTGACCAAGATTACTATTAACGGTAAATTGTCTTAGATTATTACTCGAGTACTGCCATAGCATATTACAGTTACAACTTGCACAATGATTATTCTGTTGTGCTTTTAGTGTTATAATAAATTCAACATCAATATTAAAATCGCGATTATTTTTTTTTTGTCACATTGCTTATAGCTCGCTAATTTTTTATTGATGTCGACAAAGTTGTCAGGAATTTCTTCGGTTATTACGCAATCCATGATAACCCGGCCCAGTTGAGATATTCTTCTGACTCGAGACACCGCAAGATAAACTAAATTTGACCACTCAATACGATCATCAACAATCCAAATACTTGTATCGGTAATAGTTAATCCCTGTGACGAGTGAATCGTTATAGCGTATCCTAACGTCCACGGCGATTTATCCATGCTTAACGCGCTCTCAACAACATCAACAACAACTAAAACAATATCATTTAACACAAGATTTTGTATTCCACCACCAGGAATCTCAACATCAACATTCTGTCGTCGAGTATCTGCTGGGCGATAACACAAAGGTACAGGTAGATTTGAAAATTTTTCTTTATGTAACGTAAATAATTGTTGTTGAAGTGTATCGCGAACTATTTTTCTACTTGCAACTATCAAATCAGCAGGTCTCCATGAGGTCCAAAAATTATTCATAGATGTTTCTGGAATTACTTTAGGCATTATTTCACATTGTATTTTATCTGGCTGTAATCTTATTAACTTTTTAAACTCCTTTAGTGATTTATCAATAGCTCTATTGTCATCAGTTATTTCTTCGTAATAATCTACAAATGTTTTCAGTCACTCATGTGGAGACTATCCAATGAAAGGTGGCGGTTGACCATGATCGCCACACATTATCACAGCAGTATTCTTTAATAACAGCCAATCAAGAAATATTTTTAATACCTCTAGCGACACCGTGCATATCTCGTCCCAGATAATAATTTTAGGAATGTATTTCTCACCCATCCGCGATGGAGTCCATGCGTCTCCGCACCATCTAAAGAAACTATGATATGTACACGATTTTACTCCTCGTTCTTTTATTTCCCTGGCTAGTTTATGTGTCGGTGTCAAAACAATCATATCAGAACAATTATTAAATAATTCAATCGCGTCTGTTGTTTTACCTGAACCACCACACCCATTAAGATAAACGGTTTTATGTCTAGCCACAGGATCACATACAGATGGTGCCGATGACATCCTTGGTATTTGATTATTCTTGTAATATATTTTCGCAATTTCAACATCGGCAGATTCAGAATAACTAATTATATCCTCACGTTTTATTCTCCATTCGCCCCATGATGCATCATCGTTAATACGCAATTGTTGTAACGAATCCGCATATTTTTTGTTTATATAAAATGAATCTGTCGCGACTCTGACTGCATAAGGAGGAAATATGTTTATCATCGATAATAAATTTATCGAAACATACGCTAGCATTGAAGATCTTAAATGAGTAAACTGCGGTGACTCGCCATCAGCATAGCTCACAATTGTGCCTAATTTAGTTCCGTCTGATAAATAAGCATTACTGCGACTTATAAATGTGTTTTTCTCCGTTGTGTCAGCAATTATAAAATCGAGTTCAGCATCGTCCATGATTAATCTTGTACACGCTCGTTTATGATCATATGATCCTCCTTGCGTAAATTTACCGATTATTTTTCTGCCGAGATCTTTTGCAAATTTCTCATCGCTTTCTCTTCTGTATTTACTAACAATATCATTTTCAGGATTAGGAAAACCTCTCCTAGCATCATTAAATACATCCGGTTCTGGCAACCAGACTTGTTTTTGCACGCGGTATGATATAATTGCTTCACTCACGCTCAACGACATTAAAATTTCAGCATCAAGCATATACTTTATTAGTGCTATTGGAGCCCAACGTCGCTCTGAAAAATGTTTTCCAAACCACGCATAAACAATCGGATGGAGATCCCCGTAAAACTCGAACGACTCTATACAAGCAAATCCGGTTAAATCAAAAGGCAAAGGTCCGTTTATCGCTACTCTGGTCATCTCGTGTGTTGGATGACCAAATCTCTTAAAGTATTCAGAACATTCTCCGTATCCAAGAAAACTTCCAGGATAACACGCTACCATATCAACTGAGATAACGTCATTATAATCGTATTTAGTATTCCACAATCCACCGTGTCCGTATTCAATACAACTTTTCCGGACATCTTCAAGAAATTCCAATCGTGTCGGTTTCCATGAATTTTTCTCCTGAGCGTAGTGAGCAGCAATTGATGGAACGTTAAAACAGTTATTAAGTAATTGTTCAACCTTAATATCATCAGAGGTATATTTTAATGCAAGATTTTTCATTTCTTTATGGAGAGATTCTGTACGATAAATATCACCATTAGACCGTACAAACTGATCATGATAATCATATTCCGAACTCTGAAACAGCCACACAGATACAGGGTTAATTTTACTGATATTTCTGATAGCATCGAATACATGACCATTATAAAATTTAACCGTTCTGTCTCGTGGAAATATTGTTACTGCCACAGTCCATGCATGTGCGTTATGATCAATAATATCTATCGAAGCTCCTCTTGATTTATATTTTGGTTTGTACAAAATCTCTCCGGTTAACGTCTTCACTGTTATTGGGAATTTTAATTTCTTTCCCAGCTCAGCAACGTCGCTGATGGACGCTCCGGTATCTTTAACTGTTTCTGCCCATATGTTTATTTTTTTACGTCGTAAATCCGTTAAACCGTTTCCGTGTATCGCGTTTGTGAAGTGTTCTGTAACCCGTTCAGCTACGCAATTTATTCTTGACAATTTCATGGGTTTGAGATCCCCAACGTCAGGTTTATTATTTAACGGATATACCGCGTATACAACCGCAGTCACAGGGTATGTTCGTTCGTAATACGGTTTATCAATACCAGTAAGTATTCCTGGTCTGGAATTTTTACTAAGAACAATATTATTTCCTGACTTGTGGACAGAATCACGTTTGTCACGAATAATCCAAGTGTCATCGTCTGTCTTTACAATAAATTTTATTAAAATAAAATATTTCTGAACAAGGTAGTCAATAATCTCTCTTCCTCGTTTGTCATTCATCACATTAACAGTATTTTCAATTCTGAATGTCGACCACACATGAGCCGCACCATCGTCGCGAAATTCCTTTTTGGCTTCACGGATACGTTTTGTTATATCTTTATTCGTTAAAGCTAGATCTTGCATCGAAAAACTAAATTTGTGTTTCGGCAGTCTGTCAAGATCAAATCTAGCTCCCGCCGAAACGGCGGAAGGTTCAATCGCGGATAATTCCTGCATTATTATAATTAGGACAAATATATATTTAATTGAATTTTAATCTTTTGTATATGATTCAAACAAAGAATCGATGCCATTGGCTTATGATCGGATATACTTCTCCTTGTAACAAAGCATGCGTAAACGAATTCTGCGGCTTTCATATGCAATGCGTTAGACAAGGCAGTTTAGGACCAAAACCGTGTATGCGGTGTGGTGTTGGAGTCAGAGGAAAAACTCAATTGTGTGTGCAATGTGGTGGTAAAAAATACAGAGAGCTGAAACGATATTACGATAAAAAAAAATACATCTTCTGAATCTCCTATAAAAACCGAGGAAGATTATCTCGCTAGATTTTCAAAATAATGATTTAAACAAATAATATTAGTATATAAATGAAGCAAAATGAATTTGTAAAGCATCCAATCATCATCAATTATGAAGCATCTCGTGATGGTGTAATTAGGAACAGTAGATTAAAGAAACCAGTCGGTAGTGTTATTAATACTGGTTATTTTGCATTTAATACCAATGGAAATAAAAATTATTTATCACATAGGTTCGTGTTCGAGTTTTATTTTGGGATTATTAAAGATGGACTTGTAATAGATCACATCAATGGTGATAAGCTTGATAACTCGCTTGATAACTTGCGAATTGTTACACAAAGTCAAAATTGTAAGTCGGGAAATACTGGCTACGGCGCACGATACGCAAGGGCTGTTAAATCCGTAAATACAGATGGTGAAGAAATTGTGTTTAAATCAATTAATTCTGCTGGTAAATACTTTAACATAGCACCACCTTCAGTAAAATACGTGGCAGATAATATCAGAAGATCTGCTTTTTCCAAAAGATTTCTACAAAAAAATCAAATTTCAGTATGTTAGTCTACCAGAACCTTCTTCATGAACCAGTATCGTCTCATTTTGCTTTCATAGTTTCATGTTTTATGTAGATTTTTTTTTTTTCATTGATGTAGTGTTCCTATGGTATCAGATGATTAAGCGAGACAACTCCGTCAAGCATAATAGTAAATATTGCAGTTGTCGTACTTGTTGTACTTATGATATTGTGAGTTTGGGTCAGAACCCACATTGCTTTTGCACCTTATGAAGTGGCTGAAGAGTCCAATCCTATAAGTAAGTATCGATATATTTTCCTTTTTCATAAAAATGATATGTAATTGTGTGTACAGTCAGCACGCAAATTTTCCTCCAGGATTTTGTTGTAATCAAGAAACAGCAAAATCCATTTGTCTTAAATACATATATTTAATAGAGATTTATACAGTTTAGAATGTCCCATAGAACACTAATGTTTCCAAGAAGCCCATTGTAGCTGATTTTACTATTACAAAACAAAGAATAAGCTAACCTGAGTCACATATTATCTGTGTTATATCGGCTAATATATATCTCAGCAGTGAATTGTACATGAGGTTATTTTTAGAAATGAATCCAACTTATCGATTATTTTAGTACCCTTGGCAACGTCTGATTAATACAAACTTTTAGCTGTGGGTTTTGTGTAATGCAGTTTCAAGCATTTGGAAACTGAAAATAAATTCACGTTTTACAATAAATTCTGATTTTATTAAGAAATCCACAATACATCACAATAAATTCTGATTTTATTAAGAAATCCACAATACATCACAATAAATTCTGATTTTATTCTGTATACTTTAAGTACATTATGCGCTAACTATATAATAATATTTTCATTATATATACATACTGAAGTCCGGTGGCCGATTGCTAACGCGCTGGATTTTAATGCTCGAGGTCCGTGGTTCGATTCTCGTGACCGGCATACTGTCGGGCGAAAGGCGATATTATGTCAAAAACCTCTTCTTTAGTGGGGGCGTGAGCTAGCCCGTCTATTGTTTCAATAGAAAATTTGTACACTCCTCCCACCATGTCACTTGGTGGGTGCAATTTTGCACTCCCTGGGTGATTATGATGGGAGAGTGTGCAAAAATTTCTATTGAACGTAGAGAAGTCCCGTAGTATTGTCCTAGAGTTAAAGTTCTTAGAATTAAGTTTATATGTAACTGTGCCGTCCTAGAGTTAAAGTTCTTAGAATCAAGTTTATATGTAAGTAACTGTGCCGTCCTAGAGTTAAAGTTCTTAGAATCAAGTTTATATGTAACTGTGTTTTCCTAGAGTTAAAGTTCTTAGAATTAAGTTTATATGTAACTGTGCCGTCCTAGAGTTAAAGTTCTTAGAATTAAGTTTATATGTAACTGTGCTGTCCCTATAAATATGTGTTAATACGTTACTGTAAATATGTTAATACGTTACTGTAAATACTGTTACTGTAAGTATGCTTGCTTGATTTAAGGGGCTACATAAAATCATAATGAATAGACAGCCCTCTGAATTTCTAGTATTTCGTTTCGATTAGGAATTCGCTGGGGGTTTGTTTATATGCGTCCATAAGATAAGTTTATGTATAACCTCTGAGCCTACTAGGATGACCTTTGGCAACCTAGGGGTTTCACATGGGGTTAAACTGTGCTGTAAATATGCTTGCTGTAAATACGCTACTGTAATTAAGATTCTGTGTTTTGTGTTGTCCTTAATTAAGATATAATCATATGTATATGATCATATGTATATAATCATATGTATATAATCATACGTATATAATCATAATCATAATCATATGTATATAATCATCTTGAAACAGTCCTTAAGGACTATTATTTTTATTTTATTCTGATTTTATTTTTATATTAAACAAACATAATGAATATAATGAATTCTGAAAATATTGATGTTATTATTTCTGCGATTAAAATATTATAACATAACGGTGTAAATATATCTGATAATCTTAATCCTGAAAAAATTCTGTCTGACTTTGAATCATTAGAACAACGGAAATTAGAGAACAGGTACACTTTACCATCTGATTATAAATTCATGAAGTTTATCCAGCAGGCAATGTTACAGTCGCTGGCAACAGTTACAGATAATCAGGTAAAGCTGTTTGTACCTCTCTCAAATGCTATTGACAAAATTAAGTTAGAATTATCTCATGAATACGAACAGAAAAAGATTGTGAACCTTCGTATAAGACAGTTAAGAGAGCATTGTGAAAATGAAAGTGAAGGTGGAGTTAATGTGATAATGGCTAAACAAAATCCCTGGCAAAATTGAAGTATACAGGTTATTTACTTATAATATTTTATTCTGATAATTACGATTTACCCCAGTAAAAAAAAAATTATTCTGATCCGAGTTAGATTCGGATATTTTTTTTTTTTTGTTTTGCGATAACGCTCTATGATCTCACATATAGATTAATACTTAAAACCTCATTTTGCAAATCCAAAATACGTCCTATTTGGTCTGTAAGTTTGAAATGTATCCTTGCTAATAACGGATTATATACACGTAGATAAACGGGGTTAATTGGTTCAGATACAATTAACCACCGGGGGGGGGGCCTTGAGGGCTAAATGAATATAATATATACCTTGCTCAGCAGCGCTACTTTTTGAAAGATCTACTTGATAGCTGTCATCAATTACATCACATACTAGATTGACTGCGATCGTTGATGTTATATTAACAATACCAGGCAAGATATGACGGCCTCCACCGTATGGATCATTATTATATTTGAGAATAACCGGTGGTGGGGCTATTTTTATCCACGCTGCAAATACTTTAGGGAAATATTCATCAATGACATTGTTGAGTTGTTTTTTATTTCAGCGTTATTTAAATCTGGTATTATAAATGTTTGTAAATCTTTTTCTGTTGTTTTGTAATGATCAATAAACAATTGCTTAAGTTTTTTTATCTGATAAAATATTTCCATTGACTTTAGTCGCAGCGTTTATAATACTTCGATTGGCAATATATAAATCAAATAAGATCCCATTTAAATGTTTAATTGTTTCGACTATCTGATTTTTTACACCATCGTCATAATGCTGTGATAATGAAATAAATAAACTTCTTAAATCATTAAGTGTTTTATCGTATTCAGGCTTAAGAGAATCTAAAAACATTTTAAAAAATTCTTCATCAACAATTTCTCTATCAGTCTTCGTCCTGGCGTCTTTGATGACATTAAATGCTGATCTAGTTATCTTGGGGATCCTTTGACCGTCAAAATCGGTAAAGTAATATCTATCGTTGCTTGGATCTAATCCAAATGCTATATGAAGCCATTCATCCCTATCTCGATATTCTAGACGTTTTATAAATCTTTTTTCTGTTGTGAGAAATTCATTTTTGGTTGATTCTGGAATTCCATTTGACCTTTGGTCTGGAGGAACATCAGGCCATCCTAACACAGATCTGATGCAACTTTGATAAATATCTACAACATAATCAGGGGAATTTATTTCAATCGCCGCTGATAATGTTGGTTCGTAAACAGTGATTACTATTTTGGATTCTTTTCTTGTGATAGATTTAATTCTGCGTTGGAGCTCATCATTAATCTGTTCTATTTGATAACTGCCCGTTGAAATTCCAACAACTTGCCAATCAGGAGTTCCATCAGGTTTATTCATATTCGCAATTACCAGCGAATTATTTGCTGGTAGTCCACCAAACGATTTTGACCTGATATTTGGCCAGCTATGATAAACTCGTAATTGCGCTAGTGCTATTTCACTTGCTGGAATTGCAG
>JAECUM010091084.1:0-12708 GCA_016617855.1 Megalonaias nervosa
AGCGTTTATAATACTTCGATTGCCGATATATAAATCAAATAAGATCCCATTTAAATGTTTTATTGTTTCGACTATCTGATTTTTTACACTATCGACATAATGCTGTGATAATGAAATAAATAAACTTCTTAAATCATTAAGTGTTTTATCGTATTCAGGCTTAAGAGAATCTAAAAACATTTTAAAAAATTCTTCATCAACAATTTCTCTATCAGTCTTCGTCCTGGCGTCTTTGATGACATTAAATTCTGATCTAGTTATCTTGGGGATCCTTTGACCGTCAAAATCGGTAAAGTAATATCTATCGTTGCTTGGATCTAATCCAAATGCTATATGAAGCCATTCATCCCTATTTCGATATTCTAGACGTTTTATAAATCTTTTTTCTGTTGTGAGAAATTCATTTTTGGTTGGTTCTGGAATTCCATTTGACCTTTGGTCTGGAGGAACATCAGGCCATCCTAACACAGATCTGATGGAACTTTGATAAATATCTACAACATAATCAGGGGAATTTATTTCAATCGCCGCTGATAATGTTGGTTCGTAAACAATAATTGCTATTTTGGATTCTCTTCCTGTAATAGATTTAATTCTGCGTTGGAACTCATCATTAATCTGTTCTATTTGATAACTGCCCGTTGAAATTCCAACAACTTGCCAATCAGGAGTTCCATCAGGTTTATTCTTATTCGCAAATACCAGTGAATTATTTGCTGGTAGTCCACCAAACGATTTTGACCTGATATTTGGCCAGCTATTATAGACTGGTAATTGCGCTAATGCTATTTCACTTGCTGAAATTGCAGTTGGAAAATTAACGCTAAATTCAGGATTGGTCGAACTTAATGATATCATAGTAGTTTTTGTATGTGTTGTATTAGTGACGATCTGTTGTAATAGTCTTAACGCCGACATTATTTAAAATACTCTGTTATTTAATTATTATTTTAATAGAACGCACTCGGGGGAATTCAACCTTCATTCTTATCACAGGTTACTTTATCACTAGAATCGCTAGAGAAGGCGTTGCGTTCCACTCTAAATGCTTCATCGTAGGTTTTCATTATCGTTGCGAACTCCTCATCAGCTATTTTACCATCGCTGAGGTACGCAGAAAGATACGATGATAGTTTAGAATAAGATGTTGTTGCTGTGTGCAATTTTATTATATACTCGTGTAATTTATCATTTGTACACGTAGATATCGTCTTAGCGATAATATTAAGAATACCTGCGATAATCGTTGAAGTTGAAACGACAATTGTTACAACTGCAGGTGCTGTCATTGTTATTGTTGATAATAATAATCCGGTTCCAGTAAACAATTATATCAATAACAACCATACGTCTGCGATATTCTTTTACTTTTACTGTATAATCGTCGATGATATTTTTTAGTTTGGTTTGACATTCACATACTTGATTGTATCTGTGACGTTGAACGTCGATAAGTGACTCAGTCACTCGATTCATTATACAATAATAACGTCATTTAATTAAGTAATTAAACAGTTTCAGCTACGAATTCCAGGCACCACCAGTCACGTCTCGGGGGCATTTCCGTTGATGTTAACGTAAGCGTTTCTTTGATGTCCTTGGTTAGCATCACCAGTAGAGGATTATGACATACATTCGGTGATAATGAAGCGGCCGCAGTAATTTCCAAACCGTATACGGATAGCCTGTATAACCCAGTTACTTCTGCTGTATGTTCGAGAGTACTATCGCGCGGTGTCCACGTTGATGACCCTGATGCTACTGTGTACACGATATTTTTAATTTGTCCGTGTGGAATTTTAATCAGATTAGTTTTTTGAACAATACTAGGTATTCCGTTAATAATGTCGTTGAGTTTCATGTTAATTTCGGAGAGTTTGATATCAAAAGTTGGTGGAGTTCAAAAAAAATCATTAATAGATTTGTTTATGTTTCTACGAAAATTTAAGAAAGTTTGTACGTGATTAGTAAAATTAGTATTGATTGTAGTCATTTCATTATTGATTGTAGCTAACGAAGTTGTCATAGGAATTTCCTTATCGTCTACATATTTCTTCGTTGCAGCGTCGAAATCTGATTCTGGTGTTCTAAGATTATTAATACCATTATTATTCATCTTGAGAAATGCACGCATTTTACCACCGTTGACTAATACGTACTTAGATTCTTGATCATCGACGTATTTTTTTGTTGCTGCATCTGTATCTGCGGTTGGGTTTCCAAGGTCTATAATTTTATTTCGATTCATAATAATGGTACCGGTGAATGAATCACCAGCTCGCTTGATAAAATCGTTAACTGACTTACCAGAATCTTGTATTTTACCTTGATCAGAAAAAATAACGATATTATTAATAACCGCGGTGGGAATTCGTATAAGAACATCTAACAGTTGTATATTACTCCTTTTTAATCGTCCTTGTTTATCCTGAAAAACAACGACTTCATTTTGATCCACACTTGTGATATTTAATAAATCATCGATTTCATTTCTGAGCTGATCAAGAGTTGCATATTTAGATAAATCGACTTGCTGCTGAGCTTTGCGCGAAGATCTTCCATAAATATCTACCATTATATTTACTGATATCTGTTTAAGTGTGACAACGTGGTATATTCATGCACGACTTTATGAGGTGGTGTTGTTGATTTTGATACAGCATCAAGTACAGCGAGTACTTCTCGACCACATATCGGTGGATCCGTTATTTTTTGTGTTGGTAATATTGAATACCAGATTTTAGAACGCATCGAATTCTGAGCAGTACTTACATATTTTAAAAATTCTTTTGGTGGTGCCAGTCCATACGAATCAAAATAAATAATTCCACGTGGATCAATTGCATACGCCACCCAATGAGTGCCTGAACCAGAGTTTTTATCGAGATTAATATTACCAGTTTCTTGTTGCATTGCAACGGTAGGTAATTGATCACGCATAAAAACTCCTCTAAAATTTTTTATATTCAGTTGCTTAGCGGCATTAAGTAAATCAAAATTGGACATAGGGAAAATCATCGAATTCGATGACGAAGTTACCGGGGTAGTCTTAGACCTTTTCCGTACCATGAATACGGGGTCCCTGGTAATCTTAGACCGCGACCGTATGCCGGGCCTGATAATCTTAGACGGCCCGGCTGTGGAACGTTTGGTGCTTTTAGACGTCTTCCGCGTTGTTTTGCTAGTGATCTTTTTTCTAAGTTTTCTGCGTGCATAATTCCTTGACCCGTTGCTTTCTTTAACGCCATTCCAACAGCTGTTCCAACAGTGCCTAATGCAGCTGCTTTTGCAACAGCTGGGGCTGCAGCGGCTATTATTGCTGGTAACGCGGCAAGAAGTGGAAATATGCCTCCCATTTTAACGATGTCTTTAATGACACTCGCAGAAAGATTAAGTTTTATACCTTTATTCAATTTTTTTGCTTCATTGAAATGCTTATGCTGGCGTTTTGATAATGATAGCTTATTCGGACCACTCGCGATTTGGTCTCGCTTTAGTGATATTTTTGCCGCACAATTATTTTTTGATGATGGTTGTAGCTTTTTAATCTGACCAGGAGTCAGACTGACATTAACTAGATGTGACATTTATAATTATTATGAGCGATCTAATTACATGTTTTCTATTGGGGCATCAATAACTCTCATTCGTCCACCAACACCTTCAAGTAACCTTGATTTATCGCTGAGTATAACAGCAATTGCTCTGTAATTAGCAATAACTCCTCGGTTTACGCGAGCTCGAAAATATATGTCAACGATGGATTGTCTGGTTAAATCTAAATGTTCCAGCCAAAAGTAATAAATCGGATATAATGTTGTAAAATCTAACTGATATTTGTAACCAGAATCAATATTCTGATCACGTCCCATAAATGTCATCAAGCGACGATATGCACGTGCAAAATGATTTTTTTTCAAAATTTAGCAACACTTCTTCAGAAGGTTCTTGATGTCCATTTATCCTCAAAGAAACTTCACTAACCCCAAGTATGTCAAATATCATATTACTTTGTGTTTGATTATTTATTCGTGCAGTATTTTGAAGCGCGATAAATATATGCCGTGGTGCAGAAACACCTTGCTGTGATGCTATTTGCCATGTAAATAAACCATTAATATTACTCTGGATAGAATCTGTGGTCATTGTCAACCATGATAACATTGATTTACCACCTTGACTCATAAAAGAAAGTAAATGTTCTTCTTCAGGTATTGTTGGAGTCATTACTGGCATCCATAAAGAAAGTTTTGTTGGTACTACTTTACCATGAAGTGCTCTAGCTGCAGCATCATCAGCTCCTTCAACGTGCCATATTGCATCATCGTCGGCACTTTTTCTTACAAGTACAACTGTATGCTTGGCTCCGAAAATAACTTTTCTAACATTTCTACAGAATCCAAAAATATGTGATAGTGGAATGGCACATGAAGATTTTCTACTGCTACCGATTAAAATTGCTCGACGTGATTTAAATCCTAAATTAAAATCTGGATCTACATTAATAATCATACTTTGTACATCCGTGTCGGCGTTTCTAGCAAAATTTCTTGGTCGTCCTATTTCATAGTGTTGGTACTCTGGAGAATTAGAAGTATCCTTTGCAAACATCATTGATGGACCAGCTGATCTTGAGTAATCATCACCATATCGCGCAAGACCAAGTATCGTCGTGGCAACGTCAACATATTCATGACAGATCTCAATCTCTCGTCCATCAATGATATATGCTGCACCTTTAAATAACGCCATAATACCATTATTAACAAAACCAACACTAGCATCAGCTACATATTCAGTATTATCTGTTTTTAGAATTTCACCTTCAACCTCGATAAATGCTTCAGCGGGTAAGAAATATCTGCTTGTATCTTGAACTTGTATCTCAATTCTTCCACGCTCGTCAGGTACACGTGCGTCATAAGAATAATATTGATAATCACGTACCGATTCATCTTTTAAAACTGGTGCATCCATGTCAAACGCGGGATCAGATATACGCTTGAACATCTTTATTATTATCGTCTTCGTCTAACACGAAGACCGCTTCCTGCTACCAGACTAGCGGTTATATTTTTTTTCTTTTTCTAAACCAACATTAGTGTTGGTAGCCAACTCTGCTAGTTTCTGATTAGCAGCTTGATTTATTATTTTACTGACATTTGCGGGCATCACTTCAGTGCTGGCCAGTTTCACTAGTTGAGGTCGGACCGCTGGCGGTCTGCGTATTAATCGCGTTAGTCTATCCTTGATCGCTGAAAATGCTTTGCTAGCAACATCACCAACAGCGCCAATACCGTTTTCACGAACAACATCAATAGCTTTCATTCCTAGTTGCTTTGCAAGCGGTATTGCTTTTGGGGCTATCCCTCTAAATAGACCTTGAACAACATTACTTAGTCCATCTCCGTAGGTCGTTTTGTATACTGATAATCGTGAATTTATCGCCCTAACCATGGTTGGTCTATGAGTATTGTATATGATAATATTATTATTAAGTGATTTTATCACTAACTGCATCTAATTACATACTCAGTCACTATGATAATCATCGGCGATTTCATTAATAAGGGACCGATACACATTAATATCCATAACACCACCTGTAAATAATCGTTTACAAATATCAGCTGCTTCATTAATGATTTCTGGGGAATTATTGCCAGCTCGTTTTCCTCCAATAAGAATTTCTAGTCGATCAACATCAGCAAGGACGTTATTGGGACAAGTAATAAAGCCACTTCCTAAACCACTTCCAGTTGCGCCAGGATCTTGATATTCTTCCTCTGTTGTTCTAACTGGTTGTTGTGATGATTTCAATCGTTTCATCATTATTTTTTGTGATCGTTGTGATATTTGTGGTGATGGTTGTTCTCGTTGTTGTGGTGATGGTAATTAAAATTGTTGTGGTAGTGGTGGTAGTAATCGTGGTGATCGTTGTGGTGATGGTAATGGTGATGGTAATTCAAATTGTTGTGGTAGTGATGGTAGTAATCGTGGTGATCGTTGTGGTGATGGTAATTGTGGTTGTGGATAATCACGAAGTGATTGTGGAAATTGTTTAACTTGTTCTCCAAGTGTTTTTACTGGTTTCTGTAATTTAAATTGTTTAACTCTTTCGCTTTCTATATGTGTGTGTACAGCCTCATCAAATCTATTATAATTAATAATATCTTCATCGTGTCTAATTTCTGGAATACCAGTATAGATGCGATATACATCCCTAATCCAATTGGCAGAGCTTAGAGATTTAACATGTTCTGGTTTTACATATTTGTGTCTTTCATAATATCCAAACGCGGCAATATCAATTGCTTTTTTTGGATCCCTGATAGCAGCAATACCTTCAGGCGTAAATTTATCTATTATCTTAATTCTGGTTCTTGGTGGTTGTGGTTGTTGTTGTGGTTGTGGTTGTGGTTGTGGTTGTGGTTGTGGTTGAGCTGCTTGAATATGGCCAGCAATATCAACAGGTAATGTTTCAAGAGCTCTTTGTGTTGCCTCAGTCGCTGTAACAATTTTCTTTGTTGGTTCGACAATCGGTTTAAATAATGGTTCTGCACCTTCTGCAAATTCCACCTGAGATTCCTGACGAGCTTGTAGTTGTTGTTTAACTAAATCACGGACGGGTAAATATTTTTTGATTGCCTGTAGTCGCTCTCGAGCTAATCTAGCTGAGTGTGGTTCTCCAATCATTATTGATAATATCTATAATTGCTGTTTAATTTACAGCAGCAGAGAGGGTGAACGACCAACGTTGAGTGACCAACACGTAAAATAAACACACCATAAAAAAACAGCGAGTCAGAGATAAAGTACCGAGATAATCTAACCCTAAGAAATCTCACGTCAGTTAGAGGTTGTGGTTTAACGTCGCTGACCTTAAGGTTTCCTTTTCGTAGAAAGGCTTATTTTTATAAATAATGTCTCAAGCAAAATGGTCTGTTTACCCTCTCTGCTGCTCAAGATCATCTGGACTGGCAAAACAATCTTGCAAGGCACAGTGCAAGGGTGCAGAAGAAGAGGCAGACAGAAAAAGAGGTGGGAAGACAACATTAAGGAGTGGACAGGCATGGGATTTGGAGATTTCCAAAGGGCAGTAGAGAACAGAGAAAGATGGAGAGAATTGGTTGTAAAGTCAACTGTGGTACCCCAACGACTGCCTGAGTAAAGGGATTGATGATGACGATGATAATGATGACTAGTGCTAATGGCATCTATTACATATTTAGTGCTAATGGTTTTTATGACATTATTTAGTGCTAGTGGGTTTTATGATATTATTTTAATACTAATGTCATTCATGACATATCATTTAGCGCTAATAGTTTTATGACATATCATTAGGTGATATGTATAACGTTATTTATTGCTAATGGTTCTTATGACATTATTTAGTGCTAATGATATTTATGACCTTATTTAGTGCTAATGGTATTGATGACATTATTTAGTGCTAATGGTTTATATGACATATCATTTAGTGCTAATGATTTTTATAACATATCATTTAGTGGTAATGTTGTTTATGAAATATCAGTTAGTGCTAATGATTTTAATGACATTATTTAATGCTAATAGTTTTTATGACATTATTTAGTGCTAATGCTTTTTTGAGATTATTTAGTGCTAATGGTATTTATGACATATTATTTAGTGCTAATGATATTTATAACTTTATTTAATGCTGACGTTTTTAGTGATCGTATTCAGATATAAGACAAAATAGATAGCGGTGTAGTCAAACAACTCTCTGTTTCTCTTGTAAAATGAAGACCAAGCATCTGCTTTCTGAAACAATAGATATTCTTTTCATATCGATTAGGTTATCTTTAATGTATTATAGCTCTTTGGTTCTGAAGATTTTATTGGAATATCAATAACACTTATAGAAAACATGATATGCAGGAAAAATCAATAGTTAATTATTTGGTTAGCACGTCTTATATGAATAAAGTTAGCAAACATTTTGAAGAATTTGTTAACAGTTTCAGACGAATGGCCCACAAAACATATTTCATAAACTATGCTGATTATCCCAAACACAAAAATATAGTCTTCAAAGTGAACATTATCTATGATGCTTCTAGATCAATTGTAAAACTAACACAAACATTAACTTTATTCGATTATATCATTTATAAATGTATCTGATATGTATTTGCTTAAAGTCCCCTAATTAAGTTTCTTCTAAAGTATCATTGGATTATTGTCGTGTCACGCATTTGTTTTTTAAATATCTTCGCACACATTGGCCTTAACCTCAATTTCAAATATATGTTATAGCTTATATCTTCATGTTCTATGACACCTTTTTACGTACATCTATACAGTTGTAAAGAATAGTCCGAATGCTTTTGTTAGTTAACGTCTTTAAAAATCACTCTAAAAACGACATTTGTTTTTATTGTTCTGCATATAGTTACTTGATGACCATTCAAAACGAATTAAATATACATATTTACGTAGATCTGTAATGTTCTTTCTGTTCAACTGTAAATGAATATTAACTAATTTGCAGCTGATACTCTATCATGTGATATCATGAATACTTCTTAGATTACGTCAAAGTCAGTGGTATTCGCTACATAATTTATTCACATTGATGGTACTATGTTCTGTACGTATATGTTAATTATTCGTCTAAAAAATTACTTAGTGTCTTCCAAGGACTGCTGATAGTAAGACTTCAAGCAAATCTATGATCTTATCTACTGCTTAGTTAAACCATCTATCTGGATCTTTTTTTCTTTCTCTCATGGCATCAAGCATTCCTTCAAGGTTCTCTGTAGCTGAACTGACAATTATGCTTGTTAGAGTTACATTAACATCTATGTCAGCGATTATCGTTCTGGTTGCACAATTTTAAAAGAACGGATCTCCATTCTCTATTTATCACTGACCTGTTGAACAATTAATTCGAGAGTAACAATAATATAATCGAAACAAAACCATTTTATGTCGTAATTTTAGTTAACACCTTCTGTTGTATTTGCAGCTTTTCTAGTCTAATTTGAAATCTAAACTATCGTGGGAACACGTAAAAGCAGATAGGACTGTGATTTATTACTATTTGGAGATAGAAGGAATTTTTCATTTATTTCTTTATCAAACAAACTGATGACTTTTGTTTCGGCGTTTTATGCATTAACCACACATGAGCCCAACTTATTTTTGTTTTCATTTGAAATTATTTTTTATATATTGTTGGTCTCTATAGTTCATGGTAGGCATAAATCTGTGTATCTCATGAATATGTTCTATAATTTAACATTAAAATATTAGCATTGCTGCTGGAAATCGTTTTGTCTTTCAATCATTATTCTATACATATTATTTACCACTGGATTATCAGCTTCTTTCATTTTCATATTAAAAGATTTGAAAAGGTTACTTGAAAGAATAACAATATTCAGTCTTAAACTTGGTACCACAACTTGTAAGTTTTCGTGGAGTTTAAAAGAACTTGGTGTATGTATTATACAATGATGTGTAACATATATATTTTAAGATTTTAAAGCTTTGGCTTGCTCATATTGCTTTTAATTTTGACTAAATTGTCATAATGATGTATTTAGTTAAATTTACTCGATGCCCGTAGCCAAGCGTTAAAAACACTAATACCTATTACACACACACACACACACACACACACACACACACACGTGTGTGTATTCACATAGACAAACTGAGAGCACAATCGCAGTCTATGTTATTAATCATAATAATTAACTGATTAACCAGACCATGTAGTCGCAATCTTTCATTCAGATATTCAAGTGTCTTTAGTCTATATTTTTTAAAACTCTTCAGTTTTCTACACTAATTATTCCTGAATTTTATCTCCACAATTGCCGCAGTGAAAACAAGGTATTGTACAATACGTATGTCATTTTGTACTTACAATATTATAGGTTGCCATTTATGATAAAGATTCCAGTTTGTATTTGAATTTTAATGAAGAAAACCATGGATTTTTAGCATAACAATTATTACAAAACTGTTATGCTAAAGATAGCATGTTTCTGTTACTTGTAATCTGTGAAGATTACCTTCATATCCATTTAGACATATCGAATAAGCATTAGTTTGATTGTTTACCTCAAATTCAATGAAACAATAAAGTGATTTAAAAACCAATTTAGTAAACACTGTGTATATGGCTGATTGTATTCATACTAGAATCATGCTTTAATTTACAATTAAAACATTCTTTCCGTGATCTATTATTTTTGTTAGTTTTTCTCAATCAGTAATTTTTAACAATTGCAGCAATGTACTAATATGAACAGTTTTATTGAATTCCAATTTTTAATACATTAGCTTTAAGTTGTTAAGTTTGTTAATATGGATATCTATATTATTTTATTATTTCATGAACATAGTTTTAATTTTTATTTAGTTCTTATTTTGTTAATACTACTTTTTTTATTAATCTTATGTTCTCACTTTAAAGATGAGTCATTCAGGTACAGGACGTAGATCCCTTCATAAATTTCAAAGTTAAGTAGTACCGAACATAGTACAATCAATGCAAAGCCAAACCTGTAAGTTATTTTTAATTTTCACAATGTATTTTAGGAAAATTCATTGCTTTTTAATTAAACAAAACGTTTTGGTTTTGGCTCTTTCTTGTTACTTGTTTTAAAACAATAAAGTCAAAAATATTCCTTGAACGTTTAATTAATTTCAATAGTAATATCTTTCCATAATTGTTGATGGGACTGTAAAAGTCATCATTGTCGTTATTGTTTCCACGTAAGTTTCCAATGCATCAATTTGTACGTTTATTGTATGTTCAACATCTTGCAAGTATTGCTGAATGTTATGAACTTCTGCTCGTTCTCATACACTTTGTAGTACTTTTATAGCATTAGAATCTGTTAATTCTCTGCTCAAACAATTATTTATGTGCATCTAAGACCATTCTTTTGTTATCATAAAACTGTTTTGTAACTCTTCAATTGTAGTTACTTGTTCATTGACAATCTGTTCCGCAGACGTTAGCTTATTTTCAGCTTGTCCTATCCTTGCTATAAAATTTCACAACGTCTATCCTGTAGGGTCTTGCGTACTTTTTATTACTAAGTGTTGAAAGTAAAATAACACAATGGTTAGACATTTAAGAGATTTACAGAATAACGTTAGAGACAACATTAATAACATACTTTCAAAAGCTAGAGAAATGTTACCATTAGGAGAACGAATTATATAACTGTTCAAAGATAAACATATAGCATATTCTAGAATCGAATCATTACAGCTTTAGGTGTAACAGCAGCATCGACTGCTTGAACCAGCGCAAACTTTGTTAAAGGTTTTGTTTGTTTCTATTCCTCCAAAATCTCCTACTCTTTGATATGGATCATTCGTAGACAACGTCAAAGAAGGATAGATAAATACTGACAACTATTTGCTTGTGTGATAGAAAACGAATTATCAGTATTACCAGAAAGCAAAGCATGTATAACAAATTGGTTATTTAAGACAGCAGCTCATTGTGTCTCTTGTCTATCTGAACATGTTATTTTCCTTGTTCAGTTCTTTGCAGTTATGACAAAAAGGTATTGTCATTGTATGAAGATGGATCAGAAATTAATTAAACTACTTTATAAAGTAAACTACTTCAGCAACAATTATGACAAAAATAACCGAATCTTATTTTAGGATTATTATTTTCGTGTAAGTCCTTTTGTTACTCATTACGTTGATGTAGTTTTACGAGTACAAGACTTTCGTCGTTTTCTTGCATTAGCTCTTGAATTGACGAGTTAGTACTGATTATCACCTACATGAAATATATTCCTTGCCACATACGTATTTATGTTAGCATTTATTCTTCATCTAAAACATATTCCTACCTTTCTTAAAATTATTATTGTAGCCTATAGTTCGACCTAAATTCATTACTATGTTATCAGGTAGTGGGAACATGTCCTTATCAACAACATAATATAGTCTGACTATTGAATCTAAAATTTGTATCGTATCCTAATTGCATCGTATCATAATGCTTTCATCTGACTTATTGCCTTGTTCAACTAACATTACGTTCGACACCAAGTTGTTTGCAGTGTCTTGAACAGTGTAGATGAACTAGATAATACGTTACATTTTGTACTTGAGAGTCGACCATACAGTTTGTATATGATGTGATACTTCAACTTAACCTTGCATTACCTCCCTCCGTCAGTCTGTTACTAATCTATAGATAGAAATAATAATTAGGTACCTTTGCGCTAATGCTTGTATTGTGAAACTTGTAACTTTGTTTAATTTTTATCATACCAAAATACACAATTTTTACTTCTAGTACCCACTTCATCAGTCTTTTCGCCATCTGTTCCAGCCAATTAGCTTTTTCTAAAAGAAAATATCATTTACTCACTAGCTGATCGCTCTCCAATCATGAGGAAGAGGAGGAATGGTACACTTACCAACAATGATGTTAAAGTCTTGATTTCTATGCTGTTATTTGTTGGAGGTAAAGTTAAACTGCCATCATGATCCTCCACATCCACTTGTTGACATCCATTCTCAAATTATTATGTATATCTATTTTCAGTGCTTAACTTTTGTCCTCTGTGTAGATTGTACTTTAAGATAATGGTTATTTATAACAGGAAATTTACATGACTAACTTTTGTCTATAATTGCAAGTTGTACAGAATATATCAACATAATATTTCCGTTCAGAACATTGTAGAC
>JAECUM010091087.1:0-12062 GCA_016617855.1 Megalonaias nervosa
AACCGGATAAAACCTGTCCAATAATCAATTAACATACAAAATCGGCATGGATTAAACCGGTTTGAACCGGTTTTGAACCAGTATTATCTCCTCTGCACTGGACTGCACCGGACGGAAGCAGTTAGAACCGGATGGAACCGGTTTGAATCGGATAAAATCTGTCCAATAATGAATTATCATACAAAATCGGCATGGAACAACCCGGTTTGAACCGGTTATGAACCAGCATCAACTCCTCTGACCGGACTGAACCGGACGGAACCAGTTGGAACCTGATGGAACCGTTTCCAACCGGTTTAATCCGGATAAAACCTGTCCAATAATCAATTAACATACAAAATCGGCATGGAATAAACCGGTTTGAACCGGTTTTCAACCAGTATTATCTGCTCTTGACTGGACTGAACCGGACGGAAGCAGTTAGAACCGGATGGAGCCGATTTGAACCGGAAAAAATCTGTCCAATAATAAATTATCATACAAAATCGGCATGGAACAAACCGGTTTGAACCGGTTATGAACCAGTATAAACTCCTCTGACCGGACTGAACCGGACGGAACTAGTTGGAACCTGATGGAACCGGTTTGAACCGGTATAATCCGGATAACACCTGTCCAATAATGAATTAACATACAAAATCGGCATGGAATAAGCCGGTTTGAACCGGTTGTGAACCAATATCATCTCCTCTGGACTGGTCTCAAGCGCATGGAACCAGCTAGATCCGGATGGAACCGGTTTGAACCGGTTTAAACCGGATAAAACCTGTCCAATAATGAATTGACATGCAAAATCGGCATGGAATAAACCGGTTTGAACCGGTTCTGAACCAGTATCAACTCCTCCGGACTGGACTGAACTGGATGGAATCAGTTAGAACCGGATGGAACCGTTTTGAACCGGTTCAAACCGGATAAAACCTGTTAAATAATGAACTGACATACAAAATCGGCAGAGAATAAACCGGTTTGAACCGGTTCTGAACCAGTATCAACTCCTCTGGACTGGTCTGAACCGGATGGAACCAGTTAGAACCGGATGGAACCGGTTTGAACCGGGTTAAACCCGATAAAACCTGTCCAATAATGAATTATCAGACAAAATCGGCATGGAATTCACCGGTTTCAACCGGTTATGAACCAGAATGAACTACTCTGGACTGGTCTGAACCGGATGGAACCAGTGATAACCGGATGGAACCGGTTTGAACCGGTTCAAACCGGATAAAACCTTCCAATAATCAGTTAACATATAAAATCCCCATGGAATAAACCGGTTAAAACCGGTTATCAACCAGTATTATCTCCTCTGGACCCGACTGAACCGGACGGACACAGTTAGCACCGGATGGAATCGGCTTGAACCGGATAAAGTCTAACCAATAACGAATCATCATACAAAATCGGCATGGAAGAAACCGGTTTGAACCGGTTATGAACCAGTATCAACTCCTCTGACTGGACTGAACCGGACGGAACCAGTTGGAACCGGATGGAACCGGCTTGAACCGGTTTAATCCGGATGAAACCTGTCCAATAATGAATTAACATACAAAATCGGCATAGAATGAACCGGTTTGAACCGCTTGTGAACCAGTATCAACTCCTCTGGACTGGTCTGAACCGGATGGAACCAGTTAGAACTTGTTTGAACCGGTTTGAACCGGATCAGACCGGTCGAATAATGAATTAAGATACAAAATCGGCATAGAATAAACCGGTTTGAACCGGTTATGAACCAGTACCAACTCCACTGACTGGACTGAACCGAACGGAACCAGTTGGAACCGGATGGAACCGGTTTGAACCGGTTTTATCCGGATAAAACCTGTCCAATAATGAATTAACATACAAAATCGGCATGGAATAAGCCGGTTTCAACCGGTTGTGAACCAGTATTATCTCCTCTGGACTGGTCTCAAGCGCATGGAACCAGCTAGATCCGGATGGAACCGGTTTGAACCGGTTAAAACCGGATAAAACCTGTCCAATAATGAATTGACATACAAAATCGGTATGGAATAAACCGGTTTGAACCGGTTCTGAACCAGTATCAACTCCTCTGGACTGGTCTGAACGGATGGAACCAGGAACCGGATGGAACCGGTTTGAACCGGTTTAAACCGGATAAAACCTGTCCAATAATGAATTGACATACAAAATCGGCATAGAATGAACCGGTTTGAACCGGTTGTGAACCAGTATCAACTCCTCTGGACTGGTCTGAACCGGATGGAACCAGTGAGAACCAGATGGAACCGGTTTGAACCGGTTTAAACCGGATAAAACCTGTCCAATAATGAATTGACATACAAAATCGGCATATAATAAACCGGTTTGAACCGGTTATGAACCAGTATCAACTCCACTGACTTGACTGAACCGGACGGAACCAGTTGTAACCGGATGGAACCGGTTTGAACCGGTTTAATCCGGATAAAACCTGTCCAATAATGAATTAACATACAAAATCGGCATGGAATAAGCCGGTTTGAACCGGTTGTGAACCAGTATTATCTCCACTGGACTGATCTCAAGCGCATGGAACCAGCTAGATCCGGATGGAACCGGATTGAACCGGTTTAAACCGGATAAAACCTGTCCAATAATGAATTGACATACAAAATCGGTATGGAATAAACCGGTTTGAACCGGTTCTGAACCAGTATCAACTCCTCTGGACTGGTCTGAACAGGATGGAACCAGTTAGAACCGGATAGAACCGGTTTGAACCGGTTTAAACCGGATAAAACCTGTCCAATAATCAATTAACATACAAAATCGGCATGGATTAAACCGGTTTGAACCGGTTTTGAACCAGTATTATCTCCTCTGCACTGGACTGCACCGGACGGAAGCAGTTAGAACCGGATGGAACCGGTTTGAATCGGATAAAATCTGTCCAATAGTGAATTATCATACAAAATCGGCATGGAACAAACCGGTTTGAACCGGTTATGAACCAGCATCAACTCCTCTGACCGGACTGAACCGGACGGAACCAGTTGGAACCTGATGGAACCGTTTTCAACCGGTTTAATCCGGATAAAACCTGTCCAATAATCAATTAACATACAAAATCGGCATGGAATAAACCGGTTTGAACCGGTTTTCAACCAGTATTATCTGCTCTTGACTGGACTGAACCGGACGGAAGCAGTTAGAACCGGATGGAGCCGATTTGAACCGGAAAAAATCTGTCCAATAATGAATTATCATACAAAATCGGCATGGAACAAACCGGTTTGAACCGGTTATGAACCAGTATAAACTCCTCTGACCGGACTGAACCGGACGGAACTAGTTGGAACCTGATGGAACCGGTTTGAACCGGTTTAATCCGGATAAGACCTGTCCAATAATGAATTAACATACAAAATCGGCATGGAATAAGCCGGTTTGAACCGGTTGTGAACCAATATCATCTCCTCTGGACTGGTCTCAAGCGCATGGAACCAGCTAGATCCGGATGGAACCGGTTTGAACCGGTTTAAACCGGATAAAACCTGTCCAATAATGAATTGACATACAAAATCGGCATGGAATAAACCGGTTTGAACCGGTTCTGAACCAGTATCAACTCCTCTGGACTGGTCTGACCTGGATGGAATCAGTTAGAACCGGATGGAACCGGTTTGAACCGGATCAAACCGGATAAAACCTGTTTAATAATAAATTGACATACAAAATCGGCATAGAATAAACCGGTTCGAACCGGTTCTGAACCAGTATCAACTCCTCTGGACTGGTCTGAACCGGAAGGAACCAGTTAGAACCGGATGGAACCGGTTTGAACCGGGTTAAACCGGATGAAACCTGTCCAATGATCAATTGAACATACAAAATCGGCATGGAATTAACCGGTTTGAACCGGTTATGAACCAGAATGAACTACTCTGGACTGCTCTGAACCGGATGGAACCAGTTATAACCGGATGGAAACGGTTTGAACCGGTTCAAACCGGATAAAACCTTCCAATAATCAATTAACATATAAAATCGACATGGAATAAACCGGGTTGAACCGGTTATGAACTAGTATTATCTCCTCTGGACCCGACTGAACCGGACGGAACCAGTTAGAACCGGATGGAACCGGTTTGAACCGGGTAAAGTCTAACCAATAAGAATTAACATACAAAATCGGCATGGAAGAAACCGGCTTGAACCGGTTATGAACCAGTATTATCTCCACTGGACTGGTCTCAAGCGCATGGAACCAGCTAGATCCGGATGGAACCGGTTTGAACCGGTTAAAACCGGATAAAACCTGTCCAATAATGAATTGACATACAAAATCGGTATGGAATAAACCGGTTTGAACCGGTTCTGAACCAGTATCAACTCCTCTGGACTGGTCTGAACCGGATGGAACCAGTGAGAACCAGATGGAACCGGTTTGAACCGGTTTAAACCGGATAAAACCTGTCCAATAATGAATTGACATACAAAATCGGCATATAATAAACCGGTTTGAACCGGTTATGAACCAGTATCAACTCCACTGACTGGACTGAACCGGACGGAACCAGTTGCAACCAGATGGAACCGGTTTGAACCAGTTTAATCCGGATAAAACCTGTCCAATAATGAATTAACATACAAAATCGGCATGGAATAACCCGGTTTGAACCGGTTGTGGACCAGTATTATCTCCTCTGGACTGGTCTCAAGCGCATGGAACCAGCTAGATCCGGATGGAACCGGTTTCAACCGGTTTAAACCGGATAAAACCTGTCCAATAATGAATTGACATACAAAATAGGTATGGAATAAACCGGTTTGAACCGGTTCTGAACCAGTATCAACTCCTCTGGACTGGTCTGAACAGGATGGAACCAGTTAGAACCGGATGGAACCGGTTTGAACCGGTTTAAACCGGATAAAACCTGTCCAATAATGAATTGACATACAAAATCGGCATAGAATGAACCGGTTTGAACCGGTTGTGAACCAGTATCAACTCCTCTGGACTGGTCTGAACCGGATGGAACCAGTGAGAACCAGATGGAACCGGTTTGAACCGGTTTAAACCGGATAAAACCTGTCCAATAATGAATTGACATACAAAATCGGCATATAATAAACCGGTTTGAACCGGTTATGAACCAGTATCAACTCCACTGACTGGACTGAACCGGACGGAACCAGTTGGAACCGGATGGAACCGGTTTGAACCGGTTTAATCCGGATAAAACCTGTCCAATAATGAATTAACATACAAAATCGGCATGGAATAAGCCGGTTTGAACCGGTTGTGAACCCGTATTATCTCCTCTGGACTGATCTCAAGCGCATGGAACCAGCTAGGTCCGGATGGAACCGGATTGAACCGGTTTAAACCGGATAAAACCTGTCCAATAATGAATTGACATACAAAATCGGTATGGAATAAACCGGTTTCAACCGGTTCTGAACCAGTATCAACTCCTCTGGACTGGTCTGAACAGGATGGAACCAGTTAGAACCGGATAGAACCGGTTTGAACCGGTTTAAACCGGATAAAACCTGTCCAATAATCAATTAACATACAAAATCGGCATGGATTAAACCGGTTTGAACCGGTTTTGAACCAGTATTATCTCCTCTGCACTGGACTGCACCGGACGGAAGCAGTTAGAACCGGATGGAACCGCTTTGAATCGGATAAAATCTGTCCAATAATGAATTATCATACAAAATCGACATGGAACAAACCGGTTTGAACCGGTTATGAACCAGCATCAACTCCTCTGACCGGACTGAACCGGACGGAACCAGTTGGAACCTGATGGAACCGTTTTCAACCGGTTTAATCCGGATAAAACCTGTCCAATAATCAATTAACATACAAAATCGGCATGGAATAAACCGGTTTGAACCGGTTTTCAACCAGTATTATCTGCTCTTGACTGGACTGAACCGGACGGAAGCAGTTAGAACCGGATGGAGCCGATTTGAACCGGAAAAATCTGTCCAATAATGAATTATCATACAAAATCGGCATGGAACAAACCGGTTTGAACCGGTTATGAACCAGTATAAACTCCTCTGACCGGACTGAACCGGACGGAACTAGTTGGAACCTGATGGAACCGGTTTGAACCGGTTTAATCCGGATAAAACCTGTCCAATAATGAATTAACATACAAAATCGGCATGGAATAAGCCGGTTTGAACCGGTTGTGAACCAGTATTATCTCCTCTGGACTGGTCTCAAGCGCATGGAACCAGCTAGATCCGGATGGAACCGGTTTGAACCGGTTTAAACCGGATAAAACCTGTCCAATAATGAATTGACATACAAAATCGGCATGGAATAAACCGGTTTGAACCGGTTCTGAACCAGTATCAACTCCTCTGGACTGGTCTGAACTGGATGGAATCAGTTAGAACCGGATGGAACCGGTTTGAACCGGATCAAACCGGATAAAACCTGTTTAATAATAAATTGACATACAAAATCGGCATAGAATAAACCGGTTCGAACCGGTTCTGAACCAGTATCAACTCCTCTGGACTGGTCTGAGCCGGAAGGAACCAGTTAGAACCGGATGGAACCGGTTTGAACCGGGTTAAACCGGATGAAACCTGTCCAATGATCAATTAACATACAAAATCGGCATGGAATTAACCGGTTTGAACCGGTTATGAACCAGAATGAACTACTCTGGACTGCTCTGAACCGGATGGAACCAGTTATAACCGGATGGAAACGGTTTGAACCGGTTCAAACCGGATAAAACCTTCCAATAATCAATTAACATATAAAATCGACATGGAATAAACCGGTTTGAACCGGTTATGAAGTAGTATTATCTCCTCTGGACTCGACTGAACCGGACGGAACCAGTTAGAACCGGATGGAACCGGTTTGAACCGGGTAAAGTCTAACCAATAAGAATTAACATACAAAATCGGCATGGAAGAAACCGGCTTGAACCGGTTATGAACCAGTATTATCTCCACTGGACTGGTCTCAAGCGCATGGAACCAGCTAGATCCGGATGGAACCGGTTTGAACCGGTTAAAACCGGATAAAACCTGTCCAATAATGAATTGACATACAAAATCGGTATGGAATAAACCGGTTTGAACCGGTTCTGAACCAGTATCAACTCCTCTGGACTGGTCTGAACCGGATGGAACCAGTGAGAACCAGATGGAACCGGTTTGCACCTGTTTAAACCGGATAAAACCTGTCCAATAATGAATTGACATACAAAATCGGCATATAATAAACCGGTTTGAACCGGTTATGAACCAGTATCAACTCCACTGACTGGACTGAACCGGACGGAACCAGTTGGAACCGGATGGAACCGGTTTGAACCAGTTTAATCCGGATAAAACCTGTCCAATAATGAATTAACATACAAAATCGGCATGGAATAAGCCGGTTTGAACCGGTTGTGAACCAATATTATCTCCACTGGACTGATCTCAAGCGCATGGAACCAGCTAGATCCGGATGGAACCGGATTGAACCGGTTTAAACCGGATAAAACCTGTCCAATAATGAATTGACATACAAAATCGGTATGGAATAAACCGGTTTGAACCGGTTCTGAACCAGTATCAACTCCTCTGGACTGGTCTGAACAGGACGGAACCAGTTAGAACCGGGTAGAACCGGTTTGAACCGGTTTAAACCGGATAAAACCTGTCCAATAATCAATTAACATACAAAATCGGCATGGATTAAACCGGTTTGAACCGGTTTTGAACCAGTATTATCTCCTCTGCACTGGACTGCACCGGACGGAAGCAGTTAGAACCGGATGGAACCGGTTTGAATCGGATAAAATCTGTCCAATAATGAATTATCATACAAAATCGACATGGAACAAACCGGTTTGAACCGGTTATGAACCAGCATCAACTCCTCTGACCGGACTGAACCGGACGGAACCAGTTGGAACCTGATGGAACCGTTTTCAACCGGTTTAATCCGGATAAAACCTGTCCAATAATCAATTAACATACAAAATCGGCATGGAATAAACCGGTTTGAATCGGTTTTCAACCAGTATTATCTGCTCTTGACTGGACTGAACCGGACGGAAGCAGTTAGAACCGGATGGAGCCGATTTGAACCGGAAAAATCTGTCCAATAATGAATTATCATACAAAATCGGCATGGAACAAACCGGTTTGAACCGGTTATGAACCAGTATAAACTCCTCTGACCGGACTGAACCGGACGGAACGAGTTGGAACCTGATGGAACCGGTTTGAACCGGTTTAATCCGGATAAGACCTGTCCAATAATGAATTAACATACAAAATCGGCATGGACTAAGCCGGTTTGAACCGGTTGTGAACCAATATCATCTCCTCTGGACTGGTCTCAAGCGCATGGAACCAGCTAGATCCGGATGGAACCGGTTTGAACCGGTTTAAACCGGATAAAACCTGTCGAATAATGAACTGACATACAAAATCGTCATGGAATAAACTGGTTAGAACCGGTTCTGAACCAGTATCAACTCCTCTGGACTGGTCTGAACTGGATGGAATCAGTTAGAACCGGATGGAACCGGTTTGAACCGGATCAAACCGGATACAACCTGTTTAATAATAAATTGACATACAAAATCGGCATAGAATAAACCGGTTCGAACCGGTTCTGAACCAGTATCAACTCCTCTGGACTGGTCTGAACCGGAAGGAACCAGTTAGAACCGGATGGAACCGGTTTGAACCGGGTCAAACCGGATGAAACCTGTCCAATGATCAATTAACATACAAAATCGGCATGGAATTAACCGGTTTGAACCGGTTATGAACCAGAATGAACTACTCTTGACTGCTCTGAACCGGATGGAACCAGTTATAACCGGATGGAAACGGTTTGAACCGGTTCAAACCGGATAAAACCTTCCAATAATCAATTAACATATAAAATCGACATGGAATAAACCGGTTTGAACCGGTTATGAACTAGTATTATCTCCTCTGGACCCGACTGAACCGGACGGAACCAGTTAGAACCGGATGGAACCGGTTTGAACCGGGTAAAGTCTAACCAATAAGAATTAACATACAAAATCGGCATGGAAGAAACCGGCTTGAACCGGTTATGAACCAGTATTATCTCCACTGGACTGGTCTCAAGCGCATGGAACCAGCTAGATCCGGATGGAACCGGTTTGAACCGGTTAAAACCGGATAAAACCTGTCCAATAATGAATTGACATACAAAATCGGTATGGAATAAACCGGTTTGAACCGGTTCTGAACCAGTATCAACTCCTCTGGACTGGTCTGAACCGGATGGAACCAGTGAGAACCAGATGGAACCGGTTTGAACCGGTTTAAACCGGATAAAACCTGTCCAATAATGAATTGACATACAAAATCGGCATATAATAAACCGGTTTGAACCGGTTATGAACCAGTATCAACTCCACTGACTGGACTGAACCGGACGGAACCAGTTGGAACCGGATGGAACCGGTTTGAACCGGTTTAATCCGGATAAAACCTGTCCAATGATGAATTAACATACAAAATCGGCATGGAATAAGCCGGTTTGAACCGGTTGTGAACCAGTATTATCTCCACTGGACTGATCTCAAGCGCATGGAACCAGCTAGATCCGGATGGAACCGGATTGAACCGGTTTAAACCGGATAAAACCTGTCCAATAATGAATTGACATACAAAATCGGTATGGAATAAACCGGTTTGAACCGGTTCTGAACCAGTATCAACTCCTCTGGACTGGTCTGACCTGGATGGAATCAGTTAGAACCGGATGGAACCGGTTTGAACCGGATCAAACCGGATAAAACCTGTTTAATAATAAATTGACATACAAAATCGGCATAGAATAAACCGGTTCGAACCGGTTCTGAACCAGTATCAACTCCTCTGGACTGGTCTGAACCGGAAGGAACCAGTTAGAACCGGATGGAACCGGTTTGAACCGGGTTAAACCGGATGAAACCTGTCCAATGATCAATTAACATACAAAATCGGCATGGAATTAACCGGTTTGAACCGGTTATGAACCAGAATGAACTACTCTGGACTGCTCTGAACCGGATGGAACCAGTTATAACCGGATGGAAACGGTTTGAACCGGTTCAAACCGGATAAAACCTTCCAATAATCAATTAACATATAAAATCGACATGGAATAAACCGGTTTGAACCGGTTATGAACTAGTATTATCTCCTCTGGACCCGACTGAACCGGACGGAACCAGTTAGAACCGGATGGAACCGGTTTGAACCGGGTAAAGTCTAACCAATAAGAATTAACATACAAAATCGGCATGGAAGAAACCGGCTTGAACCGGTTATGAACCAGTATTATCTCCACTGGACTGGTCTCAAGCGCATGGAACCAGCTAGATCCGGATGGAACCGGTTTGAACCGGTTAAAACCGGATAAAACCTGTCCAATAATGAATTGACATACAAAATCGGTATGGAATAAACCGGTTTGAACCGGTTCTGAACCAGTATCAACTCCTCTGGACTGGTCTGAACCGGATGTAACCAGTGAGAACCAGATGGAACCGGTTTGAACCGGTTTAAACCGGATAAAACCTGTCCAATAATGAATTGACATACAAAATCGGTATGGAATAAACCGGTTTGAACCGGTTCTGAACCAGTATCAACTCCTCTGGACTGGTCTGAACCGGATGGAACCAGTGAGAACCAGATGGAACCGGTTTGAACCGGTTTAAACCGGATAAAACCTGTCCAATAATGAATTGACATACAAAATCGGCATATAATAAACCGGTTTGAACCGGTTATGAACCAGTATCAACTCCACTGACTGGACTGAACCGGACGGAACCAGTTGGAACCGGATGGAACCGGTTCGAACCGGTTTAATCCGGATAAAACCTGTCCAATAATGAATTAACATACAAAATCGGCATGGAATAAGCCGGTTTGAACCGGTTGTGAACCAGTATTATCTCCACTGGACTGATCTCAAGCGCATGGAACCAGCTAGATCCGGATGGAACCGGTTTGAACCGGTTAAAACCGGATAAAACCTGTCCAATAATGAATTGACATACAAAATCGGTATGGAATAAACCGGTTTGAACCGGTTCTGAACCAGTATCAACTCCTCTGGACTGGTCTGAACAGGATGGAACCAGTTAGAACCGGATGGAACCGGTTGGAACCGGTTTAAACCGGATAAAACCTGTCCAATAATGAATTGACATACAAAATCGGCATATAATAAACCGGTTTGAACCGGTTATGAACCAGTATCAACTCCACTGACTGAACTGAACCGGACGGAACCAGTTGGAACCGGATGGAACCGGTTTGAACCGGTTTAATCCGGATAAAACCTGTCCAATAATGAATTAACATACAAAATCGGCATGCAATAAGCCGGTTTGAACCGGTTGTGAACCAGTATTATCTCCTCTGGACTGATCTCAAGCGCATGGAACCAGCTAGATCCGGATGGAACCGGATTGAAACGGTTTAAACCGGATAAAACCTGTCCAATAATGAATTGACATACAAAATCGCTATGGAATAAACCGGTTTGAACCGGTTCTGAACCAGTATCAACTCCTCTGGACTGGTCTGAACAGGATGGAACCAGTTAGAACCGGATGGAACCGGTTTGAACCGGTTTAATCCGGATAAAACCTGTCCAATAATGAATTGACATACAAAATCGGCATAGAATGAACCGGTTTGAACCGGTTGTGAACCAGTATCAACTCCTCTGGACTGGTCTGAACCGGATGGAACCAGTGAGAACTAGATGGAACCGGTTTGAACCGGTTTAAACCGGATAAAACCTGTCCAATAATGAATTGACATACAAAATCGGCATATAATAAACCGGTTTGAACCGGTTATGAACCAGTATCAACTCCACTGACTGGTCTGAACCGGACTGAACCAGTTGGAACCGGATGGAACCGGTTTGAACCGGTTTAATCCGGATAAAACCTGTCCAATAATGAATTAACATACAAAATCGGCATGGAATAAGCCGGTTTGAACCGGTTGTGAACCAGTATTATCTCCACTGGACTGGTCTCAAGCGCATGGAACCAGCTAGATCCGGATGGAACCGGATT